>VWYH01007426.1:0-153178 GCA_013399365.1 Pampusana beccarii | reverse complement strand
CTTTAAAATGCAGTATAATTACTGAGTTTTCTGAGCTTCTCAGTTCAAATGTAACTTCCTTGAGTAGCCTAAAAAAAAAAAAAAAGGAAAAAGAGACATAAGAGTTAGGCCAAAAAAGTCAGACAAAAAGGAGCTTTTCCATGGCAGCTAAATAAAAGCAGTGCAAATTTATGTTAATAATAGAAATACTGCTACAACCTTATCCTATAGAACCATTGCCCTAATGTAAGAGTGTGTGTAATCCTTCTAAAAATGTCATTAGAAGAGAATTTGTCACTCCAAACTGTAGTTACATTTACAGTAGAATATTTGTACAAACTGGTTGCTGAAATACGTCTGTTTTGATTCCTTAGTAAAGAGAGGAAAGGCAAGAAGCTCTAGCCTGTATTTACCATGGCACAGACTCAAGATAAGCCTTAAAATTACTTTTTGGTGTCCAAACAGTGTGGTTTCCCCATCAAAAGGTTATTTGTTATAAAAGAGCTTTATTTGGCAAAACATTGGGAACATTCACTTTTTAATTAGAGCAGCAAACTTCTGAGCAGTCTGAGGCCAGATTTGTGGTATTTTATGATGCTGCTTTTCCTGATTATAAAAGAAACAAGTGCAGCAGAATCTATTTCATCCCCTGGGAAATCCCTATAGGTCAGTTACACTACGAAAAAATAAACCAGAAACTGTAACATTGAGTACGCTTTCTTAACATCTTGAGGACTTGTTTGAAACCTGTGGAGCTTAGCTCCTGGTGTTTTTGTTTTGTTCACCCTCATAAGGCTAGAAATCTTAAGAAGGCGTTTCATTAATTTCCTTTTCCTATATTCGTATATGCTTATTTTTAACCCCAAATTTTATTTGGAGTGGTTTTGCATTTTATTTTATTAGTTGAATGCAAGTGGGTCAAATGTCAGCTTAAGTGTCTTTTTTGCTCTGCCCTTGAAGTAATAGGAGCTTTGGTTTTATTGGATATTTTTAATAATTCTTGCCGCTCCCAACTGCATATTGTGTTGAGTGATTGCAAGTCTTTAAGTAAAACCAATTCAGATCTAGTTGATTGACTGTGAAAATTGTATCCAAGCCTCCCCTGGCCTGGTGTGCTGAGTTGGCTAGGACTCAAACTGATGAATTGGTTAGAACTGGCGTATCTCCTGTCCTGTGCCCAAATTTCTGTTATCTAGCTCACCCAAGGATGCACCCAAGGCATTTTTATCTTTGCAAGGCCCGTGAAATCATCAGCAAACTCCTGTTTCTCATACAATAAGTTACACAAAGCTAAGCAAGGCTAGGCAATTGTAATGTGGGCTAAGGGTTAGCTCTCTAAGTGTTAGCTCCTTAGTTCTTTAAGTGTTAGTTAGCTAGTTCCCTGTATCACCCCAAACTAATACATGTTCAAATGCGATAGCTGACATTTTGGAAAAAATATTAGATCAAAATAAATTTACTTTCTAAAAAAATGAGGTGAAACTACTTTCAGTTTTTAGACACAACAAATTATATTCTGCCTGTCATTTCGTATGATAAGACCCTGTAAACTCACTGATTAGAACAACCACGGATCATCTGCAGCAGTTTTGAATGAGTGCAAGGTCAAAATTGTTTGTCTTTATGGATCAGTATTTTTGTGAGAAGTTCGAGGGGCTCATTACCTGCCCCAGAGTCCTCCTCATCTTGAGAGCTTGCTCTGTGAGAGTGGGATTAGATGCAACGGTAGTTGTCCAGATTGTGTTTATTTTTAGATATTGAGGGTAATGAAAGCTCTGCTTTAAACATGCTCATGCCTGAGAGTGTAACATTTTGCAAAACAGGTAGGGAAGGTTCAATTGCAACTCTTCAATGTTTGAGAGGCGCATCTATCTAAAAACTACCATAAACCACTGATGGCTTGGCTGTTAGGGAGTATTTGTTTGCCCGGAAGCAGTATGGCTAAGAGTTAGAGGGCATCCACATTGAAGCTAAAGGACCTTTATGTTACCTTCAGTTTTACCAGCTTTGTAAGAGATTTCTCTCTCTCTGTGAATTTCTAGAATAAAATACAGTAATACTAGCAAAAAGCTGATTTGTTTTGCAGTATGTAAAAAAAAAAAACAAACCTGCAGTTGCTCGAAATTCATTTTGGGTAGAAATGAAATTCAAAGACAAAGAAAAAACCTTCCATACCAATTTTGTAGAATAAATGAAATAGAAATAAATTTAAAGGGACTTTAAAATAATATTTTTAAAATAATACGGTTTTAAAATAATAGAGGATTTTAAAACAATGGAGTAGATTGACCAATTCCCATGGAATCATGCATCACACCTAAGCAGTTTGGTTCATCTAACTGAAAGTGAGTTTTGGAAGAAGCACAGAAGCATCCATTTGAGCAGAGATAACAGAATTAATCAAGGCAGTTTTCAAAGGAATACACCTGAAACGCTACTGAAGGTAAAAATATATCTAAGTGTTCTTCAGGTGAAGAGAGTTTTAAGACTGACTTCTTGGGAAAGACGTGTAACTGAGCTCTTCATCAACCCTTAAAAACAGAAATACAACAAACAGTATTCTTGTACTACAGTTTAGGTCTACATTGGACTAACGACTAACATCTTGAATAGTATGTCCACTGTGAACAGGTTCCAGCAGAGCTAGAAAAAAGAAGAAAGAAAAGACAATCAGTACTCTGGACCAGCTGAACAGAAATGATGTCAACTAGGGTTCTTCAGCTGGGAAAAGAACAGTTGAGGAGGGCTGTGATAGAGGTCTATAAAAATGAATGATGACTAAAACTTTTACAAGCAAAGAGGAAGCAGCATGCAAAGAAATTATTTTACGAACAAAAGGAAATGCTTGCATAAAGGAGAGAATTAAACCATGGAACTCAATACCACAGGTTGCTGTGGAGGCCAAAATTATAAAAGGCTTTGGAAAAAGACCAGACCACTTCCATGAAGGATGTGTTCATTGGTAACTATTAAGTGTGATGGTCTATGCCCACCCTCTGACACAAGACGTCCTTAAAATACTGACTGCCAGGAGCTCGGAGACAGTGATAAGCAAGGGACCATTTTAGAAAGACTGAAAGGGTAATGCATGGAAAAACAGGTCAGCTGAGGTAGTAAATACAAAACCAGGTTTCTGTATGACAATGTCAAAGGCTAAAACAGTGCCCACTGGCCTATAAAGGCAGTTAAGAACGTATGAGGACACAAAACAACAGAAATATGACAGCAGTCATATTCTGCTACTCATCATGGATGCATTCCTGCAAAGTGTGACAGCTAGTGATATGAGAGACAGCAAAGTAAATGTTAGAATAAAACATGCAGAGATCACCTCCTGCAATGCAAGATCTTTCCCACTCCCTTTCTTCAAACCGGGTCTTATGAGAATGATGACATTCTCAGAAGTGCTCAAAACAACCATGCCCTTCTGTAAAAGTCTATTCCTTCTGCACAACAGAACTCTCAGTCTCCATCTGCCTCAAATCCCTAGGCTTTTAGTGCATTCCCTTCTGGTGAGCTGACACACCAGCATATTCTTCTTGCTCAGTTCTTCAGCTCTGGCCAATAGCAAAGGTTTCATTTCCCCCATGACAGAGCTTTTTTGCCATGTAATTTGTTTTGGCAATAGGAGCATATAGCATGGTTAGGGGATGAGAAGCAAGCCCTAGGAGAAGATATTCTTCTCTTCAGGTGAACCTAATAGCTTCCTTCCAACATGTACAAAGAAATCAACAGGAAGATGGAGTGAGGCCCTCTTTAGCAGTGCATGACTGGAGAATGAGTACATGGGCACAAGTTAAAATGGCTAAGCCACCGACTAGGCATAAGGGAAAAAAAAAAAAAAAAAAATCACTGTGAGGACAGTCAAGCTATGAAGCAGTTTTCCCAGCTGCTTGTGCAGTCTCCATCTCTGGGGTTTTTTAACACTCAACTGGGTAGCCCTGATCTGGTCTCGCAACTCACCATAATTTGAGATAGAGACTGGACTAGAGAATTCCTCAAGTTCCTTCCAGTCTGCACTTTCTAGGATCCTATGTTTGGTACTCTCATGAATTTGATCCACATTCATAATCCATAACAATAAACATAATAAAGACAGGAAGCACACAAGATTTAAAACCAATACACAGTTTAAATATTCAGAGATAGTATATTGCTTGTTGGGCATACTTCAAAATGAGTATGTGGCTCAGGGATGTTTTCAATTGTAGATGGTTCCCAAGAGGTAAAGGATGGTAAAAAAAATGAATAATTGAGGAGGAAACAGCAAAACCAGTAAAACAACAGATACGGTGTGATGCTGCTGCAGTTCGTTTCCTCCAATGCTCCTCCTACTCTGAAGGATGGTTTCATTGTGCCTCAGTATGGATGTCTCAGCCTGTGTATGATTAATGAGGAAATTCCGCAACTCTGGAGATCTCAAAGGAAGAATATCTGAATCTGAAGGTATTGAAAAAGTGCAGGTAGAGTTTATTCTGGTAAAAATGATATTTAATTTGGCATTAATAATAACTTATAAATACAAATTCAGGATAACTAATGGATGTCGCTTCCCATTATGACCAAAGGTCGTAATAGAAAAGTCCAGGGAACGGTCTTTAAAGAAGGAAGCGTTATGAAAAACTTATTTCCTAGCAAACACATGGTGGCATGGATTTGATGAGACAGGTATATGATTCAGGATCTTTTCAGTTCATCTCTCAGTAGCCCATGAGTTTCTCAGTCTTGGTCACAGCACCTTCCATAATACCAAAACCCTCTGTGCTATCAGATGCCTTAGAAACTGCAAAGGGATTTCGTGTCAAAATCTTCTCAATAGGTACAGTTGAAATTGTCACTGGAAACAGCTTGTATGTTCTAAGGACATCCCACTAGGAAACCGGCAGCTCAGCATTGCCTGAGACAGACACCTCCTGTGTGAATGTAAAAGAGCTGCTTTGACATACCAGAGGCCTTGGAAGCAGTGGAAGGTCTGCCTGAGTGCTTCCTGTCTGTTACAAAGGAGATAAAATATCATTGTCTATGTACCCATGGTTTGAGGATAGTGGTGGTTATGCTTCTTAGTATAAGCCCTTTTTCTTAAAGAGCATTATTTGTTCCACAAGAAGCTTAACCTCTAATACCATGTATATTTTATAAGGGCCTTGAACGAAGTATGTTCAAGTGCTGCAGTATGTGTTATTACAGGAGATAAATACTTTAAAAGCTTTCGTCCCCTTTCCCTTTCTTTGGCTGCTTTTTCCTACTCTACATTTTAGTGTCATATCAGTTATAGAATCACAGAATCACAGAACAGTTTGGGATAGAAGGGACCTTAAAGATCATCTAGTTCCAAGCCCTCTGCCACAGGCATGAACAATTTCCATTAGACCAGGTTGCCCAAAGCCCCATCCAACCTGGCCTTGAACACTTCCAAGGATGAGGCATCCACAGCTTCCCTGTGCAACTTGTTCAAATGCTCACCACCCTCATAGTAAAGAATTTATTCCTTATATGTAATCTAATCTAATCCAATCCACCCTTTTTTGGTTTAAAGCACTTACCCCCTTTCCTATCACTATATGCCCTTGTAAAACATCCCTCTCCAGCCTTCTCGTAGGTCCCCATTAAGTACCGAATGGCCTCAATAAAGTCTCTCCGGAGCCTTCTATTCTCCAGGCTGAAAAACCCCAACTCTTTCAGCCTGTCTTCATCAGAGAGGTGCTCCAGCCCTCCAATCATCTTTGTGGCCTCCTCCGGACTTGTTCCCACAGGTCCACGTCCTTCTCATGTTGGGGGCTGCAGAGGTAAATGCAGTACTCCTGGCAGGGTCTCATGAGAGCAGAGTAGAGGGTGAGAATCACCTCCCTCGGCCTGCTGGTCAGCTACTTTTGTTGCAGCCCAGGATATGCCCACAGAATTGTTCATGAGGCTGCTTTGTGAAGTGGATCAAGAAAATTATTTAGATTAAAAATCACGCTCCAAAACCCAGGGTTATTTTACTCTGACAGGAGGGAGATAGAAATTTCATGGCAAATGCTTGAATAACTGGTAAATTCCATACCAATATTCTTTCGCAGTGCTGCTTCATTCCTCATTTTGTACCTATACACTTCCTAATAGAAATCGCTAGGTATGAGATTACATTGATATATGATTACAGTCTGTTTGACTTCAGTTTGCCACAGACTAAGTTGCTAACTAACTGCTAAGAAAGTTGCTATTTTTTCCTTGAGAAAAGCTAGAGTTTCTAGATTTTAAATGTCTACAACTCTCAAACATCACAACCTCTAAAAATAACAAGGTAAACTTCTATTTGTTTTTTTTTTTTTTTTTTAAGCTGAATATTACAAACAGCAATAGACCATAAAATTAACTGATTAATTTTAACACTAAACATTGAACAGGAAACTATAATCTATATGCAGAAGTTTTCAATATTGATATGATAAAATACGACCCTATACAAATTTTTTTTTCAATCGTTTATGGTGTTTTATAGCCTTCAGATGTATAAAAGATGAGAACATATTGTTATTCAATATTTGTAGTAACTAGCTGGTAGCATTGAATTAAAAACAAGTAGTAGTCTGCCAGCTCTGCCCATGTGTACTTCTCTGGGACAATGATGCACACCATGGCACATGTCCCCAGATGACTCTTGGACAGTGCAGCAGGAAAATCTTATTTACTTCTGAAATTCTGATGCACACAGATAACAATCAATAAAGCAAAGTAGATAGTATAGTAAGATGTCAAAACTAGTTTGAGAGTTAATTTGAGAAATATTGAATATTTGACTAGGAAAGCGAAGTCAAATAATACCACAAACGTTTCAGAATATCAAGAATTACATTAATTTATACAAGAGCTTGGACACACACAAAGCAAAAAGAAGTTTCCCAACCTCTTTACTAATATGATAGTTATGAACAAAAGTTCAGGTTGTATAATCACATGGTTTGTTCAAACATGACACCATCAGTTCAGGCAACAATAAGGCAACTGATTTTTCTTATTTAAGTAAAATTTCATTTTCTCAGAATCATTTACCATTTAAAATCATTTTTTTGTACAGCAAAAGTGAAATCCCACATGCAAACACAAAAGGCAGTGGGAAAGTAGATACGTTGTATTACATCATCTTGCACTAGAAGAATGTAAACCAAACTGTAATGGATTTACGAAGCAAGAGATTTATCTCCCTGCTTTCACAAAGCAATGTGGAATTCTTACCTTTCTATTTTTTATATGGAAGGTAATGTTTATTTATATAACTGTTTTTAACCTATCAGCTTTGAATTTTCACCTGGCATCATCAATACTGAAGTGGTATAATCCCAATTAGAAATATCTGTAAGATGTCTTGTGTGCCCAGTGATTTTGAGCGACGTGGTTATAACATAGATCATTGATAACAGCAGAACATTCTTGGAGTCTCTCAGCTAGGACAGGGTAATAAAACTGTCACAATGCATCCTGCAGTGGAATATGGACCATATGGTGAGATACTAAAAAAACTGGGAAGGCGGGGAGGGGGGGGGAAATCACAAATGTGAGGTGTCAGTGATCACAAAAATATTGATTTCCTGGTGTTTCAGAAGAGTCAGCTGGGATAGAAGGCTATCACTTCAGGATGAGCATACACATTCTACTATGACCAGCTGCTGCTTGCACTACAGACTAGTTACACAAGCAAATTGCAAGCTCAGGAAATCTGCTGAAGTAATATATTTTATAGAATTAAATACAATTGTGCCTAAAACCTGTGACCTCCATGCAAGGAGCACCTGCAAGACATTCCATGTGGAATCAACGGCTACAACACTGTGAGTTTATTAAACCACCTTACTACCGTGATAGCGATTTAAAAAGCCATCATCACACACAAAACATGGAATATCGGCCATGCTGAAGACAAAGTATGTTTATGGGTCTCTCCAGAAAACAAAACGAAGCAACAACAACAAATCCACACCTTGATTATTTTGGTGCCAAACAAGTAATATTTTAGGTTAGTACCTGGAAAGTGTGCTGTAATTTTACTTTATGGTACGTGTTGCTCTATGCATGATCTGTTTTCTGCTCTCCCCTAGTCCAACTTCTACCTCATGGGACTAGAAAGACTCCCACTCTACATCCAGCCTGACTGTTCTTAGAAGAGGCTCTATTCAACAAAGCCAGTGCCAAAACCTCACATCTGCCAGCTTGCATATTCTGATCACTAGATAAATAGAAAATTAAAATTGAGAACATTTTAATGATATCACAAAATAAAAAAAAGTTTGAACCAAATAGGAACCCGAACACAACAAAACTTGCTGGTAACATTATAGCAAGTTATCGCAAAGGTCACCAACTTTGCAAAGTCAGCATAACCTTCCACCTATTGATTCTGCAAATCAAGAAACTTATAAGCTGCTGCAAGTGAATCCAGATCCTATAAATATCAGGAACATGATGGTTCCTGTAAATAATTCCTGTCAAAGTCAAGTCTATAAAGAATTTGTTAAAACATGTCAGACTGCCAGACATCCTTTATATTTTCAGTACCCTGTCCAGTATAGGAGATAGAACAAGGACTTGCTAAAATTACCCCTCAGAAGGCTGCTGGACATGCTGGTGCCTTTCCAAAGGTCCTTAAGAACTTTGGACCAAAACGAAGGATCTGGCAAATTTATTTACAAATACTCATATATCTGGCTAGCTACACAAATAATATAAAATTGGAAAAGTTATAAACTTGTAAGCAAGCAAGCAAGCCATCTATTATACCATCTAGCAGTCAACATATTTGAATCTACAGTGCTTGTCACAGCTTATGGGGGGCTTCCTCCTCAAGCAACATTAGCCAGTCATGGAAACAGCTTTCTGAACAGAGCAAGTGGAGATGAGATTTAGTAACAATAGCTCTGGTAAGGTTCTAGCTTAGTTCCACTTTACAGAAGTCAGCTACTGAAAGAAATTTAAGGAACAATCACATTTGTTATGTTCAATTGACAACCTTTGCAGAAAGAAAGGTCTGTCAGTTAAGCCTGCTTCACCTATGTCATCAAACATCCTTAACCTCCACTCAGCTCCTACACTGTTGAACAAAGTGCCCAGTGGTAGAAAATCTGCATGATTAATCAAATTTCTGAATGAAGAGTCCCCCAAGACCCACTACTTCTCAGTCAGCAGTAGTATACCTACAAATTTTATGTCTGCAAATTACTTTACACTTGCAATCTACTTTGGTGCCTGCTCTGAAGTTAGCAGACATTTCACTACGATCCTCAGAGCATGTGAATATCCTAACAGACAAACTAGACCAGGGAAAGCTCGGCCCTGAAGAAAAGTCACATTGACCACCTTACATCTCCATGGAAAGTCCTCTCCTTCTTCAGGGACAGAATGGCTACATCTACACTACCTTTTGGGAATGGCTGGCTGAGAATAGCCACCTGTGCAGGCATATCCAGGCATTTGTCCATTAGCTAGCAGGCAAATCCCTAGCTGAGATGGGCTAAGTTATGCCAATGAGTACACTGAAAGTTAAATGGCAAGGACAATTGTGATGCAGCGCTCAGCCCCGTGCTCCAGCCCTGTTTTATGCCACAGTGTAGATGTAGGCCTAGAAGACCAACTTCATAGTTTGGAAACTAAATCCATCATACTTCTGCCTTCTCTCAGAACAGGCAGAAAGTCACAGATAGTTTAAAAAGGTAGGAACTGGTAGGAAGTCATTAAAAGTCTCAAAAGGTTTGTTCAAGAATGCAAATCAAATTCTTGAATCAGGGAACAATTTAGGTTGCAAGGGACTTCGTGAGGCCATCTAGACAATCCTCCCGCTATAAGAGGGGTCAGCAGCGAACATGGACCAGGTTAGGGTTGCCTGCTGAAGTGTGCTGGAATCTTACTGAAAGCTGCCCACAGCTGCCAAACACGTTTTGAGAACAAGCAAAATACAAGAGCTCAGATCTACCCATTAGAAGCTAATGGGAACTACCTGGAGTAACAATGCATGCGCCCTGAAGATTTTATAACAAGGATTCAATCCGTCTACAGCAGAGGATTGCTCATGTGTTTGATATAACAGTCTTCATACATAGTTGATCCCCCCTGATACAAATAGCTCTTTGAGAGTAATAAGCAGTGCATTAAACTCAAATCCAATTCCTTGGCTTTCAATACTATTGAGCATTCTGCCATCCAAATATTAAACATGAAACAGCTGCACTATAAGAGTGCCAGAAATTTATGGTCAATAAAGATCTGCCACTCGAGGCTAACATAAATGAAGAACAGCCATCTGCCTAAAATCCAGAAAACTGCTTTAAATATACGCCTCAAATCTTTGGGCAGAACATAAAGATCTAACATCTCAATGGCATGTAGTATGGGGATCCAGTACTATCCTAAGTAAGAAACACATTTTTAATCCAACATAGTAATGCTAGGATTTACCTTACTTCGGCAATAAAGTTCTACCTAAACAAATTTGCAGCCAAAGAAGTCACGAAAAGTATATACATCTTCTGCATAAGCAGGGATAACTTTTTGAAGTGAATTTCAGAGAACTTAATAATTTACATTATTAAACAACTCTGGAATGTGCGGTGATGTAGGGAACATCAAAGACATTCATTAGGCCTTCCCAGAGTCTACAGTAGGTTTTCTGTGAATATACAGAGAGTAGCTGGGTTTTTTGAATGCCTGTTGTAAGAGAGAAAGAGAATGTTGTTACATAATTCTACAGATAAATATTATTTTATAATTTATCAGGTATTTCCAATTTATATATAAGGCATTTTTATCATTTATGCATTTGAGTGCTAAGAGTTCCGCGTACAATGGAGCTACCATTTACATAAAGGTTCCCTCCTATCATACGATAGCCAAAAAACAGATGATGGAAAATTTCTACCAGAGATAAATAAAACATGGGAAGAAAAAAAGAACCTGTAAGAAATGTATTCAACCTGTGGAATTCAAAGACCCTGTTAAAAAGTTAAAAACAGAAGGCCTGGTGTTCTATTTTTTACTAGTAATTTTGGAAAAACATTGCTTTTTCAATGAAAGAATACTTTAATACTGCTACAAAAAATGTGAGGAGGATAATAATTTCCATAAAATCCTTTTAAATTATTCAGGGCTTTAAAAAAAAATTATGCATATATATATATATCTATATATATCTTATGAAGTTACAATTGCAGGAGAAAAAAAAATGCATTATAAAAAGGAAAAAGCAAACGTCACCCTAGAGCACCATGTGTGATGACGCTGAACTCTTCCGTTTAATGTAAGTTTTGTTCTTAAAGATGCCTATGCTTTAGGAGTGAAAATTATTCGTAGTGTTCAGATCTCTTATAGACTGACAGCTATGAAATGCCTCTTAATTTAGGGATTAGCAATTTATGTGAACATTCACCCATAACATGAAGCAATCTTACTTCATGAAAATAAGCAATGTTACAACACCGGAATGTTCCTTGAAAGGTAACTTTGGAACTGTTATCAGATATTTTTCTTTTCTTCACAAGAAGATGCTTTTAAAAATTATTTTTTACTACATCTTTTATAGGACACAGCGTGTAGTTATCAGGTACTATACAGAATTGTGTAATTCTGACCCTGATGCAATCAGGCTAACATGAGCTAAATTTTCTAGAGAAATTTCCTGATGTGATATTATTTATAGTCATTAAGAACACCACACAGGCTTTTTTGTAATTAAGTTTTGACACGGCAAGAAGAAAAAGGCCACATGGCCATCTAGTGTTTACTGTGAGAAATGCAAGAGATCAACCTCCAAGCATTACTCTCCATTTGACATTGGCTTTGCAGATCTCCTTTGACGGTGAAAACGTTTTCTGGGTGTACGCAGTTTCTGCAAAGCTGAAACCTGAAATTCTGGCTGTAATGCTCAATACCGCAGTAAACAGCCTTATTTTGCAGCTTCAGTTATTCCTGTTAACTGTATCCTTGTGTCTAGACTTTCACAGCACACTCATCAGTATGGAGCAGAGATACTGGTGCAAGCACCAAGGATTTTCAAAAGCTCTCTCAGGCACTGAGTGAATACATTGAATTTTGGTAGCAGTCAAGTGCTTGTCTCCATTTGGTCACGTAAATAAGACTAGTTCGTGCTCCAAATTGCTATTCAAAGAAAAATAAATAATTTTTTGCCTTTTCAGAAGCACACTGCCCTAAAGGAGGGTTACGCCAAGCAGCCTGGCAGCTCTGCCGTGCAAACATATCAGGCACACCCTAAGATGTGGGGTCTCAGAGTGTGCTGCAAGTCTCAGGTCTGGTCTTGCTCTGAGGACAGATCCAAACCCATAGCNAAAAAAAAAAAAAAAAAAAAAAAAAAAAAAAAAAAAAAAGGATTCTTTGGTTGCAGTATGACCTGGTGCTGAACCAGAGTAAGTATTTACAGAAGTTCTGTAAGTCAAAACATGCTTATGGCTGTCAGTACGTGTCAGGGTGGAGTTATGATAAACAATTGTTACAATTGTGTGGTAATGTTTGCCTGTACATTCTATGATGTATTCAGTGCAAAAAATTCACATTATGCCACAAACAAAAGTTGTTTTGTTTCCCTTGAAGGCAAGAGGAATTTTACCATTGACTTGGCAGCATTACATTTTTTATGAAATTAACTCTTTTGTGCTCATATAGATTTATCACATTAGTCATAGTTCACAGAAGGGCAGAAATGATCGTAGACACATGGAGTATGTTAGGGTGGAAAAGGACTCCAGACATCATATCTTCCAACCCCCACAGTCAGTCAGAAAGAAGGGAAGAGCTCTTCTCCTGCCACCATAGTCCATCCTGATGTGACTCAGAAACTCAGGCTGCATCTTTTTCGCAAAATGACAATATTTTTAATAGACACTTCCTACTTCAGCATGCTTTGCCTGTGTGGTTCCACAGAGAAAGTGAAGGTATGGACTGAAACCCTCCAGGAAAATTGACAACTCTTTTCGGGAAGAAAAATCTCTCATGAAAGCTACTTTTAATGCATCTGAAGATGCAAGAGACACAGCTAAACGTCTCATCAGTACATGTTCATTAGGAATGACCCTTTTGTGCATAGTGAGTTTTAATTAGCACTACCTTTGTCCCTGCAGGGGGTAATGGAAATTGACAGCTGAGTTCACTAGCTTGCTGCCACTGGGTAAACACTGCGATGTCTACCACCAACATAGATCTCTTCTGCACATGTAAGTGTGGGTTCTTGTCCTACCTCTGCTTCATTTGTTAATTATGGCCACCGAGAATTATGCCATCAAGCTTTATTTGAAGCTACTTCCAGCATAAAGATGGAAAAATTTAATGATATTATAGCTAATGAGGGACCACCTGAGCCCTACAGCAATTTCTACAGGCATATGGGATCTAGTGGGCTATTCAAGAATGTAGAAGAAATATTTGAGGTGATTTAATTCATTAAATAATTCCCTAGGTTCTCACTAAGTACTACACATACACAGGTCACAGTGTTCTCCTTTTCTTTTTTCCAGTGTACAATTAATGAGATGGCACCCTGAGGAGCGGTTGGATTTAAATGTAAGAAGAGATGCTGCATATGCAAATGTCCTGAAGGAAGCCCAGCCAGGAATACCACAGGAAAAACACTGATGCAACCTGGCAAAACAGTATTCTGCAATCTGGATTTACTCCACTAAGCCAAAGGGGTTGGAAACACACCCTCCAATACACTTAGCAAAAGATACGCCTAAGTCCCTGCAACATTTAAAAATAACTCATCATCCTATCATCAAAATATTTACTCCTGCCACATTTCAAAAGACAAGATTCAGTCCTAATAGAGCTTCAAAGATTGGTTCTCTATAAAGAAAACAGCAGGACTTGAATACGATGGGAATACTACAAGTACTTCCAACTATGTGCACTATGTCCAATATACCCTCTAGCTCTTGTCACTGCACTGTCTAGATAAGAGATGGTGTAGAAAGCACAGACAGCACTGTAGCTCATTTGTAGGCTAACCTCTCAGGTTTCCTTCCCATAAAACCACAGGAAATGAGATAGGAATGTTGGTTCCTGTCTTACCTAGAACCCTTAGCACAGATATAGTCCAAGAGCCTAACCTTACTCTTGCTAAGAATTGCATTGGTTGTACTTTTTTTTTTCAGAAAAGACTGAAATGAGAGACAAAAATCACCACCTTCCCACCAACTCCCTCTCCACCCACCCCCTCCCACACAAGAAAAAAAAAAAAAAAAAGCAGAGGACAATGTTTAATGTTTGTGGCAAAACTCTTCAGTTGGGGCAGAAAGCAAAGTTTGCAGCCCTTTGCTGGTTGCAATTACATCACTGCCTAACAGAGGAAAAAGGGGGGGTTTGGTGCAGTCTGCTATGCTCTTAGGTTTCTACGGGTGTGTACTGGCAGTCAAGAACATGCCAGCTGCCAGCCCTACAGGTGTCCATATATCTACAGTTAAAAGGCAGTGCAATGAAGGTCTCTGTACCAACACCCCAAATCTCGCTGCTGCTGACCAAATTCCCTGCATGTAGCAAATACAAAGTCCTGAGAATCCTTGTGTTCATGCTGCAAATGGGACACAGGGAATGGTAGCCTGGCAGGACACCCTCACTGAGAAGGAAACTACTTTGAAATCATCCTTGCTGCACTGGAGTACTATGTACACATTGACCCAAACACAGAGAGAAGGCAAGAACCTCTCCAACACACTATCATAGATGCAGCTCTGGTTCTTTTATTCTGCTCCAGACTTTGATAAGAATAGCTCCATGTTCACACAGAAATACAGAAGTACACCTGTAAAGAGATCAGGTGCCACTTTAAGTAATTGCTCTTCAAACATTTCCCCGCAGCCACATCTGAGGAAAGAAACACCTTTCAACAATTAAAGAGTGAATCCTGACGCAGTCTTACCTCAGCTTATCTGATTCCCTTATGCCACTGTATCAGAACAGTTCCTAATCTCTGTGTATTTTTCTGTACACCATACTGTAGTACTAATCAAGTCTGTGTAAAAGTCATACATTAAAATGCACTTGTGAGAGTAATGAAATTATCTTCTACTTGCCCATTTACTAAATTTTCTCCATTTTCCCCAGTAAGTATAAAGCTTTCGAAGTCTTACTACCAGTTTGACAGAAGCTTATTACATTGTATTTAACTTCCTCAGTTGTTTCAAGGATTTCCTGATGCCTTTTGAACTGCTGTTTTATGATATTTTGCAAATGAAATAGTTCAGGGGATTGGTAACAGGATACAGGGCCTACGCTTGCAGGTCTGTGGTGGCCATCTACCTTCTGTCAATACTGATTACAGTAATGTGTGATTGCTTGCTAAAAATGAATTGGAATTCCAACTCTGCTTGCTAATTGACAGCAACGGCATCAGAAACTACCGTTGCAACTGACACCTGAGCAGTGATGCCACAACAAAATGGGTGAAAGAAGTACCAGACTTCATTTTTATCCTTCTGGGACAGGGTTGGATCACTAGATAATTTGTGGAATTACATACTACCCATACAGTACCTACTCAGTGACCAAATAAGGAACTTCACTTTACAGGATTGTCAATTTATCACCTTTCAGGAGCATTAAGTTCACTTAAAAAAATTAACTTTAGCAGAAAAGGATGTTATTGCTTTTACTGAGGTCACTGAAAGGGTAATATCATTCTCAGTGATGCTAATGTGAAGGTACAGGGGTGACATGAGTTAATTCCAGAGTTACCACTCTATTATTGATTTATACTCTCCTGACATTTTTAGAGAAATAAGATACAGTTTACATTTTACACACTCTCACAAAATATAAACCACAGAAACTACTGTAGAGAGTTGGACTTCAAATTCTTAAAATTGCTACATGCAAAGGAATGAAATTAAGAAAGGGCATAATTTCTCTCCAAGTTTCCTTCTGTGAAGCAATAAAAATATAATTAGAGAGTTTACTCTTTCAATAGCTATGTGCGTACAGAAATGTCCTGCTTCTGCGACTAGCTCAACTGTTTTAACTAAGGCCCACAAGAGGGCTGCAAAAATGTATTTCAGCTATACATATTCAAGTGTCAAAAAATAAGACAAAACATGAATATAGCTGACTTGGTGTAGATGTATCTGTTTGAACACTGACAGTAACTCTGAAGTGTATAAGTAGCTGTTCTTCCCTTGAAAGCATTTCTTTACCAGCCTACAGACTGTTAGTTTGGTTTGGTCACTTTTGTTCATTCACAAGTCAGGATAAGATACTTTTTGAAAGCAAGATTTCTCAAGAACCTTCATCTGAAATTTTCTTCAGTCATAGGGCTCGTTTAAGATTCACATTCATGAATCCCTTTCCCCATTTCATACAATACTGTATCAAGACGTGATGCTCAGTAGAGAAGTCTGAAATCCATTTCATAGTACAAATCTCCAGCCCTGAGGCTCAAACACAATAACAGCAGATGAATCCAGAGCACACCGATAGTTCATACACAACACAAGTCCTGGAAAAGTAGGTTCCAGTGCACATGGTTCACATCAAGCAACTGAAAAATATATTTTAGGTCTACTTATGTACATGTTCTGTATACTTATCTGAATTCCTTTGCTAGATGTGTGGAGCAGCTAATTACATCTTTAGGGAGTCTGGGGTCTGCTTCCTTTATTGTGTGAGTATGGCCTTCTCCCCAGAACTTCTATTTGTCCCAACATGAGGAACATCTAATTATATTAAGTAAATGAACTAGCAACTAGAACATAGAGAGGCAAAAAATTTGGCAAAATATCACAGAGTAACTCTATTGAGAAAGCAGATTAAGTAGTGTATCTATACAAATGTATGAATATATATAGAGATCATCCTTCAAAGACAAATCAGCTACTCTGTGACAATGGTAGCATAGACAATAGACAATAATATGTTTCCCAAGGACACCTTTCTTGGAGGATCAAATGTGTTCCCCACAAGGGAGAGAATTTCCTTTCAATGTACCCTTTCCCAGCATGCCTCTTTTGGTTTACATCTTTTATATTACAGAGACAAACAAATAACTCTTAACAGAGCTATTTTGTAATGAGTTTGATGCATTCCATTTCTTCTAACCAGCACATCACCCTGACTTACATGGTCTTTCTGTTTCTTTCTCTCAAGGAAATGTGGACACCCTCAAATTCACTTATGTTAGTATGCAACTTCCTAGGAAAAAACAATCTGACTGCTTCGCTAAAACATCCTGCTGTCAGGCTAGCAAAACCAGGCATTGATCTCTCCCATTCCTTGAAAGGAAATGCTTGTTTGTACAAACCAGTATGAGAAAATACACTGAAAGTAGGCAAGTACGAATTTATATAGTGTGATAAGATGTATGGAGTGCGGTTATTTTCATTGTGACATTGACGTATTTCCTGGGTATAGTGACTGAATTTTACTAATTATTTAATAGGTAAATATATTCTCTCTCGGCTATCATAAGTAATGTTTGCGTTCACATGTTTTTTAATTAAGCTTTTAGTTGCACGTAAAATATTTAAATAAATGACAACTTTAGGTTCATGATCTAGAATATAAGAATGCCCATGCTGTAATCAGGCTTTATGTTAGACTTAAGGGAGACCGTGTTATATCACACGGTTCTTCATGAAAACGTACATGTGGAGTTCTAGATCTATAGCTATGTTAAACATCAGTGGTAAGACAAGCTTATTAAAATGCCATTCTTCTCCATTTTTTATTACCTTAGAAACAAAAATTGGCCTGTATTATTAACATAAATATGAACACAGTAGAGCTTGATCATGTGTTCTAAACATTCCTGTGCTCTGTATAGAACATGAGGAATATACAAGAATCACAGCTGTGACTGGGTTCTAATAACTTTGGTAATTATATGAGCACATACAAGGCCTACCCCTTCTGGATCTGGTGACTGCAGAACTTGAAGACAGAGGTTTTCCCCTTCACAGATGATTAAAGTTATACTTCCAAAATTTCCAGCACTGTAGTTAACACAGAATACAGCCACTTACCTTCTGCTGCAAGCTACATGTCCTCTTTTGATCTGCATTTTGAAAATTATGTCCGCTTTTAAGTTCACCTACCACAACCACACACATGCCCAGCACAGTTAGAATCATCTGACTAAAAAACAAACAAGTTGACATAATTCTTAAGTTAAGCTGAATCATTTTGACATGGTTGCTGGCATATCTCAGGAACTGGAAGCTTTCAGGTAGGGGGTAGATAACCTGGGAAAAAGTTCTCAGAGCAAGGGTGGGACTGGCAGGGCTCTTCAGGACTCACCTTGTTCAGCCCCATCAACTTCAGCTGCTGAGGCCAATACTCAGGCCTTCTTCTATACTAAAGACCTGAGCCACGTGTTTCTGAGCTGACTGTGTTAAAGAAGTTATAGTTCAACCAGTTCAACTGAAAACATCTGGGAGGAATTGGCTTGCATTTTCCTAAAGCGGTGCTTTTTAGCTGCTGATCAAGAATCACAGTGGTATGTGTGGAATAAGGAGAACGTGAGAGGTAACTAAAAAAAAGTAAATAAAAATGGGAGTATTGCCATGAGTCTGCACCTCCACTGAAAAGGTGGTGATCTACAAATTAAATAAGTTAAAAAACTTTTTTAAAAACAGTTTAGCACCCAAAATGGCCTCCAAAGCTATTCTATAACTCTTTAAATCCAGTGCGAAGCACAACGCATTCTGGAATGATATAAAAATAGCTGTTAAACAAACTTTAACATTTAGGCGAAGTTGAACTGTCTCATCTTCTTTTCATCTATGTGAGTGTAAAAATAGCCCAGACAGACCACCTAGTTTCACCCATCATTACCAACGCAGACAAATGGCATTTGTTTAAATGGTTCATTAGACTTCTAGGGTGCTTTTTCTTTTTTTTTCCTGTGGAGCCCAGCTGAGAACGTTGCAGAAGTTTTTAACAGTTGATGTCAGGGAGATTGAATTGTTCCCAACTCTCAACAAAAGATTATTTTCATTTGCCATGTCTACACTGTCAATATCAATGTATACACACTGTTTATCAGTATACACAGTGTGAATTATACTCACTTATCAGTAAAAGATCATTTTCTTTTGCCCTGCCTACATTTTGAATTAAATCATCCCTAACTGAATCAATGAGGTGGAACTACTTGGTGTACCAACTATGTATGAGATGAACACTCATCCTGTTGATCTCTGTTCTATCTTGTTCCACTTTTGCTGTGTTCCCACATTGGTACTGTTTAATTCTCTGTCAACAGCCATGTTCTCTGTTTACCTATTCTACAGTTTCCAAGGTATTACCCAAGACCTGTATCTCCTGGGAGGCAGTCTAAGGTGACCGCTGGATACTCAAACATAGCAGGAGAAGTCTCCATTTGAGTAAGGATCATTTCAGAGGAGCCCATATTGGACAGAGTGTGTAGACCGGCAGATACGTAACCACACCGAAATTGCCATGCATATAAACCATTTTGATTGTTTTTATGGATAAGCATGAGGTGTATTCTAAATCACATTAAAGACATCAAACAATGATAGAGCAATACATTGCACAAGCATATACCAAGCAACAAATCCTTAAAAAGCTGATCTGCTATGACGAGTGCTTTTAGATATGGTATGTTGAAGTACTTACAATAACTATGAAATAGTTTTTGTTTCATCTTTTGTTCACTCGTGCATCTCTTGATGGTATTTGGGGAGGAAAATAAATTAATTGTGATTTGCATAAAGCATATCATGAACGTGGTCTGGATTAAGCAACAAGATCAAAATAATGTATCCAAATATGCAGTTAGTGTCTTCATCAGGGGAATAATTTTCATTATATTTGCTCTCATTACACCAGTAAATGCATTTGTGCTTCTGAGCCCTTATTCCTGCTTTAGCCTGGCACGGTTTTTAATCAGGAAAACAAACATGGTGAACATGATTTGTACTTCCACACATTCACTACTGTTATGTTAATGACAGTGCTCTAGATGATGATGTGCCCTCCATGCTCTTACGTGAACGATCAGAGAATGTCCTTTTGCAGGGCAGGAATTGATAGAATTACTGACACGGGTCAGGTGGAACAAGCAGGACGGAGATCCTGGCTCTTACACTCTATTTAGCAGTCTATCTACATGACAAATATTTGTGGGGTGAAAGCGTCAAGATGGGGGGGTGAACAAACCATTCAGGCAGCGTGAAACCTTCCGGCTGCCGATCGTTTCCTTTTCCCCTGCTGTACGTGGGACGCCTCGCGTGTGACACTCCAGCACGCTGGCAGGATGTTCTCACTTTCCCACTGACAGTCACTCCTTGACGGCCGAGCCGGCAGCTGCCCCCAGCGGTTCTGCGGCGCCGCGGCCTCCCTGTGCCCGGTGGCGGAGGCGGTGGGGGCCGGGGGCCGCGGGCAGCAGGCAGCGGTGGGCAGCGCGGCCCGGCGCCGCTAGGTGGCACGGCTGGGTCTCGCACGGCGCCCCTGCCGCCGTCCGCGCTACCTGCGGCGCTGCCCTGCCCGGCGCTGCCGCCGCACCCCTCCGCCTCCGCCCAGCCGCAGCTCCCCCCCGCCGCCCCGTTAGATAGAGAAGGGCAGCAGGAGCTCTCCCCTCGCCTCTCCTCACTGCGCTGCTAACGAGGGGAACGGCCGGGGGCGGGGGGTGGGGAGCAAGTCATCTTAAGAGAGAGGCAGAAAATTACTATGGGCAACCGCCACGAGGCTGGTTTTGTTTCTCCGCTCTCGTAGTAAACTCTTGCAATCTGCAGTCATTAGCATAATCTTCAAAGATCTTTAGGGGGATAATCTTTAAAATGCCTAGGGTGCTCGCTTGTGAGGCTCCTAAATAGGATATCATTGGAGGACCGTCAATACCCTTTGAGGTGCCTTTCTTCCGATTCGAGGGGTTCCTCTCCGCCTTCTGCTGTGGCGGACAATAATATAATCTCCGCCTTGATGGGGGTCAGGAGAGCATTACAGGTCTGAACACTCAAATCTGCTCTCTCGCGGGCTTTCAATTTACGAGGGGGAAAAGCATATATTTTCCCTCGAAGTTTACTTTTCGTCAAGGGTAATTATCTCACTTGCATTTGAACTCTTCGGGGGACTAGAATGAGTTTCCAATCATTTGATTCCCCTGCCTGAAATCTATAGCTCTTTTGTGTGAACCTTCAGAGCTCTGGAAATGAACAACCCAACCCGCGGTTTGCAGAAATGTTCATTGCAGCGAAGGGCGTGTTGGTAGAATACAAACAGCACCCATAGATAGTTGCCAAGGGCACCTAATACATCTTTGCATTACACCTTGAACCAGTCTGCCCATATCTCCGAGCTTTTATTGCACGGATCATAAATGATTGTAAAGTCTGCAAATCTTTCATGAAACCCTGGCAATTAATAGTTTAGCCAGGGAACCTTTAAAGAAAACAGTCTCTAATGCAGCCCTTGAAATCGGTTCATAGCCGCGTGGTGCCGGCGTAATCTCACAATTCAGAGTTTTAAGAGGTTTACAGCTTTTCTTCTTCTTTTGAACAATGCACTTTCTCACTCTGTTTTTCGAGACAAGAAAACACAGAAACATTAGTTCGCACTAGAAAGCCCTGATCAAAGTGAGGAGGGAAGGGCTCTGCAGAAATCAGCCTGAACGCTCGATACCAGAACGTGTAATATTAGACCGCGTTTCCCATTTATGATTTCAGGTAACCACATAAAACTAGCTGTTTCTTTAAACCGGTTTGGTCCTGATCGTTTCCTGCACTGCGCTTTTAAAGCCAGTAGCACCCCGTGACCCTAAGTGGCTATAGTTCCCGGCAGCCGTTTAGATGTTTTTTGAAGGCACGTTGGGGTCCTTTATCAATTATTCCTGCTAACAAAGAAAAGGCGCTTGCCTGAAGATGGGAAAGTTTTTCAAGGGAAGCTCCTGCGTGGAGAGAAGTGCCAAGTTCCCCATAAATGATTTACGAGGGATGGATCAGTAACAGGGAAAAAGCAGCCCAGGGGAGGGAGAGAGGGCACACAAACAGTTGCTTCACCCGCAGGTTAATGATACCGGAATGAAGCGAGCAGAGGCCGGACGGGCTGCCCCCCCACCCCGAGCCTGGCTGCCGCCCCGGCTCCTGCCCCGCCGGCTGCAGAGGCAGCCCCCCAGCTCCCCGTGTTTTCTCCCCAAATAAACTGCCGCGCGTCTGCCCGGCGGGGGGTGGACAAACCTTGCTCGGAGCAGGTCGGGACAGGGCAAACCCGCGCAGAGGCGGCCGGCAGATGCCCTGCGGGAGCTTACCGGGCTGCGCGCCCGGGGCGCGGGTCGCTCCCCGCGCGGGGCGAGGGCGTTGAGCCGGCGGCCCCAGCCCCGCAGGCAGCCGCGTAACAGGCACCTGCGGTCAAGTGCTTAGAGGGGCTTCTCCAAATTAGCACAGAAGCTATACGGTCTGGGGCTTCCCCCCTGAGGTCCGCGCCTGGAAATATTCGTTATCTCCGCTGCCAAATGCTACGTGGATTTCCTCTCGTCCCTAACCTCAGTACCGTCTCCCAGCCCTGCCTCCCAGGACGTAGTTGGGGAGAGATGTGGTGACCAAAAAGGGGGTCTCCTGCCCCTGATGGCCCAGCTGGTGCTCTCAGGGATCCTGGGCAGAAAGTCGCCGCCGCTACCCCGGTGGCTTGATGCTCCATCCTCAAGAGAAGGAGGATAGGACTGGAGGTGGTGGGAGCCTCCATCCCTGGGGGAAAGCGGGAAGGGTTCCCGGCCACGGACGCCGGGGCAATTCACAGCTACTGCGGCTCTTTGGGCGGTCGCATGATTTCATCGTGGAGGTGACACGTGAAAATGCTGCTTCAGAGGTACTACCGGCAGCGAGGTGACCGTCAAGGGACTCTATGCTGCCCCCCACTCTTCCTCAAAAATGTTGTTGATAACTAAAAGAGGCAACCACTTCATAAAAACCATTTAAGGAAACGCTGGAGTCAAAATGAAAACCAATAGTTACATTAAGGTTAAATCAAACGTGGCCTTACGTGATGAGAAATACGCGCAAATATTCCCCGCACAGGAAAGAAATTCCATTTACTATTCTGGAAGCTATTTTCTTTTGGCACGAAGCAGTACCTTTCCTGCAGAAAGAATAATAATGTTTGTATACGTTGAAGTGACTGGAATGAAAACGTCCTGAGCGCCCCTCTCCACCAAATCTGTCCGCATCTGTATTTGTGATGTAGAAGCAAGTGTGGAAATACAGTTGCTACAGATGACCACATGGCTTTAGAATGTTAACTTTATTCTAATTAAGACAGCAAAGAAACTCCGATCTTTATTCATAGAAGAAAACTGTTTATTAGCCCACGGCATATGGCTGAGAGTCTCAGAAGAAAGGTAAGAAACAACCCCCATGTAAGTGACAGTCACTTTTTAAACCGGCTATTTGCACCTGCGGATTCCTCCGAGGCGCGCTGTAGCCAGCAGCAGTAACGTTTATTTCATTGTCAGTGCTGCCCTTGCCTGCAGTATTTTATCTGCGGCAGGAGATGGGCAAGAATTCCTCAGGAACAAGTCTTCCTTGGCGACTTTTATTGGCCTTTTAAAAACCACCTTTGAAATAACACCGCAGGACTTTGGATGTATTTACACTTTCCTTGTGGCTATCTGGGCAATTATTTCCAGTGATTATTAATGTTTCGTAATATGGGGGAATTGTCAAGCAAAATTCCCTTTGTTCCCTCCAAGGGACAATCGAAAGCCCCTAGAAATTGGATCCAGAGTTTCCATGGGCAAACTCTGGAAATGAGGAATTGTCCATCTTAACGAGATACAAGAGCATGGCAAAGTACCATCGGTAAGAAAGTGGAGGAAACTCGCTGATCTCCTCACTGGGGAAACCAATCTATCACCGGCCGCTTTCAGAGGCTGGAGGAAGAGAACATTTTTCATATTTATTTTTTTTTTTCCAGTCTCCTTCCTGTGTAGAGCCTGATAGTCCCTCTCCTGCGAGAGTGTCGTTAAATCACTGGCAGGGATGTGCAGTTATGGGAGTCAGGCATGTTCACCCATCCACGGCGAAACAGTCCCTTCCTACGGTGTCTTTCTTCATTTTTGTATGGGAACTTTTACCAAATATCCTCCTCTCACGCCTACGGAGTGCCCCCAACCCCCCTCCCCCGGATGATATTTGGAGTGACAAGACCCCACCTTCACTGCCTTGAATTATTTCCTTTCTTCCTGATGCCTCCCTGGGTGTGAGCTGGTGATATCATAGGCAAGGCGTTAATTATTGTTTCGAGTCTGTGAATGTTCAAAATCGGAGGACAATGACCATTATTTTTTTTATAAATACTTCCTTGTGTCACGACCTTGCCGAAGATAGGAGGCCGACGAAGTCTCTGTAGAGCAGGGAACCCAGAGTTTGCAGTGGATCCCTGTATTTGATCCCATTTATTTACATAACCAGGCGTCTAACTAAAAAGAGGGGGGCTTTTTTCCCCCCCTGTGACAGCTTCAATGGATCTAAGGTAGCGACACGCAGTGGGAAACCCTTGAAGTTCGGGCGTCCGCAAATCTCTGTCTACCAAACACGGCGGCGAGCTGAGGACTGCGGGCCGAGGGCAGCGGGGCTCGCCTCCCGGGAGCAGAGCAGGGCGGGCCGGGGATTTCTTTCATAGCCTGTTGCCCAGGAGCAGTAGCAGGGCGGCGTGGTGAAGCCGAGGCAGCGAGGGACTGGCCGCTCCTCGGCCCGGCGGCCGGGGGGCGCTGCCGCGGGCCCGGCTGGGGAGGCACTGGGGCTGAGGGGCAAAGCCCCGCCGCGACGCCGCGGGCTTTCGGTTTTCATTGCGGCTGCTGGTTACTGTTTAACATCCACACCCACGTTTCAGTTTGTTTAGTAAATCGATCTGATGCTTGGGCTGAGGCTGCTGCCCTGTCGCCATTGAGCAAAGTTAATTCCTCCCCACACACATACACACTCTCCTCCTCCTCCTTCCCACTACAGCATATGGTAAAGACGGTGCCAGCCACGCCAAACAAGTCACGCAGCCCAGCGCCAGGACGCCCGCGGGGAGCCGGGGGGTGCGGGGGAGGCAGGTGGCCCGGGGGATGCCACCGCCCTGAGCTGCGACCGCGCCGCCGGAGGCCGAGGGACGGGGCGGCCCCGCCGGTAAGTTCCCGGGGGCCGGCGGCACTGGCGGCCGCAGGGTAGCACAGACCCGCGCAGCCCCGCGGAGCTCGCCGCGCCGGCGGGCAGACTCGCCGAAGGAAGCAAACGTGCAACGTGGGGAAAGTTGACCCGGCTTGTGGCAAAACGGACAGCAGCCGGCTTGAGGGGGAGTATTTCATTTTTATATAAATATATATATATTTTTAATATGCCTGGTCACGTGTCCCCGCTGTCGGCGCCCGGGGCGCTCCAGAGAAACGCTCTGCGCTGGGCGCAGCCTCCGGCCCCCGGGGCGGGGTGTGCTGCTGTCCCGGCCGCGGGACGAGGCCGCTGCAGCCCGGCGGAGGCCAGCGCCGCTGCGCAATCCTGCGCCCCCGCGCCTGGTCGCGCTGCCGCTTGAAGGCTGTGCTGGCATTTGTGACTCCTTAGCAGTCGAAGTCACGGCTTTGCATCGGGTTTAGGAAGATTTTTCTAAGGGCTTTTTGGTTTTGCCTCCCTTATTTATTTCTCTGCCCCCGCCCTCATGATGACCTGTGCAGCAGGTGGGTTTGTTATTGTAGGGCTGCTCCTAGTAATGGCACTTGGCCATTGCTGCGCGCCTTGGTATAGAAGCCCGAAATACTTCCCTTAGTGGAAAAATAATTATAAAAGAGAAAAATTCAAACATGAAATGTGCAAAGCAAGCCAAGGGTAGGTTTTGCAGGTAGATCCAGCAGTGTTTCCAATGCTTTTACAGTGTTACAGGTGCGCTATTGGCAGGGTATGTTTGACGAAAGCCAACTTTCAGATGTCACACCTGTGAGTTGAACATCTGTTCTCGTACACTGAAATGGGAGATAAAGTCAAGCATTTTGTGAAGTAGACAGTGGGTTGCAATAACAGTATTTAAAAGTGACTTTTCAGATTTGCAATAGTGAATACTATTCCACAGTAAACTATGGTTGTGTTAAACTGGACCTTCCTTTGTGTAGGGCTTTTCTTGTACAGTGCTGCACATATTATACTTCGATTTATTGTGATTTCTCATCATATTACAAAGACAGTAGAGTAGTTTAAAGTGACATCTTTGTTATTGGTGCTTAGTGAATAAGACTAATGATGCTACACAGCTTTCGAAGTTCCTGAGTCTCTTATGTGCTGAGAAAACTACGAAGTGCTATGTAATTCCCCATATTCCTTAAGAGCAGAAGTCCTTACAACTTATATAGGAGGCATATAAAACATTAATATACATGCAGGTGATTTTCAAATATTATGAACACTTATTTTTGTCATTTAATTCCTTTCCTGTTGCCTTTTTACAGTCATATGATAAGGGAAAAAGGAACAAAATGCTTAAAATCCTCTGTTGTAACTCAGTTCACACTTCTCAGTGTCCTTCAATTTCTGAAGTGCTGAGAGGAAATATGAACTTTAAAAATGATATTTCCATTGCCTAATACTCAGGTCCATGTTACTTTCTTACTGAACTGCACCAGGCTGCCTAAGGCTCATTTCATGCATATATTAAAAAAACAAACAACCAAACAAAAAAACCCACAACAGGTGTAGGACAAGATCATGATGCTGTTATCTTATTCATGATGTTCCCTCTGATTTTAGCTACTCACATATTTGGACACATATTGTACCACAATACAAACTTTATGTTTCCTAACACAAACTGTAACTTTCTCTACACCTTATTTCGCATAACTCCAGGAATATCTCTATTCCAGAATTTTGTACTTAGTAGCAGTAGTGTAAAACCAGAGCAATGCAGAGGTCCAGTTTGCCTTTCCAAGACAGCTATTATAAGTACCCTTAGGCAGTGTACTGAGAAAGCTTCAGGTGACATTGAGGTACCTCTACCCTGCCACCCACCAGGGACAAACACAGGAGGTATAGCGAGGAAAATGGGGTTCCTGTGGCGTGGCTATAATGACCGGTTCCTTGGATGGCCAAATGATGTTTACTGCTAATTTGCACATGTCATTAAATCTTCTTCAGGCAAACTCCATAAAAAAGCATTCTAGTATAAACACACCTTCAGTACTTCCAATCCTTCAAGATATGGCCTAGTTTTCCTTGGCCCAATTTGAGTCTGAATCAAATCCTCGTTGATCCCACTGAGTTTACTAAATGTAATGTGAGAACAGAACTTGGTCCTTGTGCTTGACATGGCTCCTATTTCAAGTTTTGTGGCAGAATTTATATTGTGCATATGGACTTAATACTACAAGAGGTTGGTCCCTGTTGTCTCTTCAAACTCTTTATGACTAGGGTGGAAAAATGGGGTCCAGCACATGTCATTAGTGCACGTTTGCATCACATACATCAATTTCCACTGGTTACAAGAAATAAAACATTAAACAATAGTAGTTCTTAGTGGGTCATTAATTGAAAGAGACTTCCTTAAAAAAATTCAAAACTAGTAATATGGTAACCCGTGTGATAGAAAAAAACTCCAACTTTTTCTTTGTTTTTGTTTATTTGAGAATTTAATCTTTTATAACAAAACAGTAGTAATTCACAACTGATTTAATACTGCATCATTGGTATAATGTGGTTCTGAGCTGAGCAGTTTGTGCTCTTACATCTATCAAGTAACAGGGGCAATGTACTCCATTTTTTAATTGATAAATGTACTCTTTCAATGCAGGGATCTCTCTGCCTCACTTCTCAATGATTTCAAAGTTCTGTCTCTTGCTTGTGAGCATTGAAATATTCTCTGATTTATTTTTTTCATTTTTTAATTTAATGAAGTGGTTCAGGTGTTCGGAAGTCTTCCACTTCTGTGTTTAAAAATGAATATTAAGTCTCAAAGTTAGTTTGACTTGCCTATGTTATGTCATGTTGATATGAGGCATGTCATATTATATAATTGCATTCTTTTGGTAATGTAGACTGGTAACATACACTGTTTTAAAATGTAAATACAGATTTTATTTCTGTGTTAAATAGTTACCTGTTGTACAGGGTAATACATTCTGTGATAGAATTTAATTTCTTAACGTAACATAAGGCTGTAGAAGTCATGGCTCAGGTTTTAATGTATCTTAATGAATGATGCATTATATAACATATCATTATGAGAAAATACAGAAAATGCATTTCTCTCAGATTAAGACGTTTGAATGTCTTGCAACAGCTTCGATTGAATCAAATATTTTTCATTTCAAATTTTCAATTTTAAAGCATCATACCCTAAAAATCAGGTCAGAATGCTGTGTGTGGTGTCAGAGCTGAGATCTATCAAACTGAAAGGCTCCAACAACATTTTCAAACCTTTCTCAATTGTCAATTTAAGTTAATTGAAAATGAAAGGTCTCGCTTTCAGGATTGGGCCATTTAAATAGGAGCCTGCTGCTTTCATTTTGTAGAAGGGCAATCTCCCTCCACATACGTGTTTTTAAAAGGTTCATTCATAATTCTCCCTTCACACTTCTATTGAAAATGACAGAATTCATTATTTTGAGTTCTTGAACTATTTTTTCTGCAACTTGGGTGATGAATTATATGAGATCTAGTTCATAACGTGGCTTGGCAACACACAAGATTTAAACTTCTCAAGGCCCGATCTGTCTTTTTCTGGCACTCGGCCGGCACGGGCACAGGAAGCCTCCATGTGCATCTTCTGCCTCTTATGGAGCAGTAGGTTGGGATTTTTTTATTTAGTACTGACTAGGAAAAAGTCTCGCACCCTTGCTCAGTAATTCACTAGAGGTATCCAGGCAACAAGGACATACATTACAGTCAGCAGTATACAAGGCGCAGTGTGAATATTCCTTGCCTCCTGTTTATCTCGGAATCCAACTGCAATAGACCTATACAAATAGTGCTGTTTCCACTGTCTATTCCTATCATGGTAAAGTTCGCCTCTAGACTTCTGTTTTTTTATTTGTATTTAGTTCTCTGATGGAACAGGATTTCTCAATGTGTATGTATGACAGTACCTGCCCAAACACGAGGATTAGGCTCAGGTGGGAAAGGGGGATTGAGCCTCCGTGAAATGGCAAATATGATTCAGCTTGCAATTTATAATGCATCTATGGACACACTGCAATGAGAATCCTCTTTTTGAGAATCATTTTTGTATGGGGTTGCTAGGCTACACCAGCATGGTTTTCACGCTTGTCTGAGAAAAAACTGGTAGCAATGTCTGTCAGTAACCAGCTACTTGCTAACCAAAATAGGTCTCACTGGCAGAAAGTTATGCAGGTTCAATTTCCCTTTTTATTTGTTAAACAAGACATTTTTTCATTAACTGCTGACATGTGAAGTATCGGCACTGGGCACAGAGTGGGACCAGTTCATACTCTCAGAGCTGGTCCAGATGCTTGAAGACTGCTCACCACGATGACCATGTTCCCTCACGTATCTCAGGCACTTTTTATGCCTCCCACACCTAGACAGTTTCTGTTTTATTTATTTATTTATTTTTTTAAAATTGATGACTATGATGAGAAAGATTATTCTTATTTATACCACCTTGTTCAGAATCACACCCAAAAGTGTTTTGCAGACAGTGTCTTTTGCTATTCCCTTCAGGATAACAATATTTATTCCTTTTGCAAGGAGATGTCAGACTGACATTACATTAGCCAAAGAAATTCCTTGAGGAGAGGTCTAGACACTACTTGAGATGGTGACCACGCTGTGATTGCACATTAATACACACTCACTGGTGTAGTCAGGTGTTGGCTTGTATCTGCTCTTGTAGTTCCCAGGGTAAAATTATTATTTTGGAAATTGGCAGGATTTTGTTCACCAAATTTCTAAATACTTCATCTGTTTATTACTGCCTTGCTTACAACTGCTAAACAAGTTGAAAACAGTCTTTTCTGCTGGACTATTTGGTAGCCATGCATTGACCCCATTAGGTGGGATAGAGATCTCTTACATTGTTGGATGTGTGTGCAGTTTCATACAGTTTCTCGGCAGCTACCCTTTGATCTGTATTTCTTCTTTTGTCATCACAAAAAGGAAAGTAGGCTTTTTACTTATGAATTCTGAAAACAAGGCATAGCTTTTACTGCTAGATCTGATTTTGGTGGTAGACACTATCTACATAATTGGAATGTATTATACTTATTTAATATCTTATTTTGCCTTTTGGGAGAACAGTGATATTCCTGATTTTAATATCCAAATCCAAAACATTTCAAAAATATTTACGTTTTTAAAGAGGTTTTAATGTCTTCCGAGCCTTTTGTCTCAGTTCACGTTTTACAGTGTCTTACTCTATATTATTGCTTTTAACTTTCTTTTATTTTCCTTTTTATCTGACTCTCTGAGCTTCAGTGACTTTTTATGTTAATATTAAACATGTAATTTTAATGAGTGGTTTAGGGAGACTTAGAGACAATGCTTTTTGAAGTGCCAGAACTTTGTCTGACGTAAGTTTAAGGCAGAAGTTTAGATTTGATTGTAGTAATATGAATAACATTGGGCATGATAATAGGGAAAAGAAATGCAAAGAAAAGCACTCAGTTTTAATATGAGATAATATGAGATTTATCTTGCTATGTTTCATTTCAAAATCTTCTAGATAAATCACAGAGATACAAACTAGTCTCTTGGAGTTTGCTGTTGATGCCCAAGCTTGCACGGAAAACCAGATAATTATATCAAAGACAAACACTATCTGCAAAAATTAAAAAAAAAATAATAAAAAAATCCTCCACTAGAATTTCCCTGAAGAGCAAAAAGTAGCCTCAGGGGAAGAAGTTTTAGTAGTAAAAATGTATAATGCATTGAAATAATCACAGGTGTAGTAGGCTAACTTCGTAAGTGGTTTTTGGTTTTATTTGTTTGTTGGTTACGGCTTTTTTTGGTTTAAAGTGAGTCAAGATGAAAAGAATTTATGTCAAATAAAATGTACTTTACAGGGCCTGTATCTCCTTAACTACTGTTATTTAGCATTGAGAGTAAAACATAAATGGGACGAACCAGAGCCCCAGCTCCCAGGAATTTACAATCCATACTATATTTTAAAATGTAGGTGCATTATGTATTTCACAGAACACAAGTCTGATTTGAACTTTTGAGTTTATTTGGGGTCCATCTCCTCAGCCAAATTTTTCAGGCTTCATTCAGATGCTTTTGTTTGCAGATAAGTAAGAGCAGAGCAGAAACAGTCCAAGTTCCCTGACGCAGACTGGTTCTTTTCACTTCCATTTTCAGGCTCGAATGAAACAACCGAGGCAGCTCAAGGCATTAGCGCCGCTTGCTTGTCCACTTCATCTCCCACCTTATAACACAGGTGCCAGGATTAATACATATAGTTATCTGCAGTTGAGATAGTTGCTTAAATTGTGGAATACAGGAATGCTTGTATTGATCTAGTGGATGTTGAGCTTCCATGGCTGAGGTCTGGGTTTGTGCCCACCCCTGCTGTCCCCATTGAAAGGAATGGTCAGTTCTGAGGAGAGTTGAGGCTGAAGTTTTAGAGTATTGCAGCCAGATCTCAACAAATTGTTCTGTCAACAAAATCAGTCATTTCTTTTCTTGCCAAAAAGTGTAAGCTGACTGGTGGATATATAATGGTAGAAGTAGTTTCCTGCTCAAAAATTGACTGAAGCCAACTCATTTCTCATTTTTAACGTCACGTTGATTAGTGGAAAATAGGAGAACAAGCAACTCCACTGTAGTAATCTTTCCAATAGCAAGTCTATAAAGATTTTTAAATAATGGAGCAAAACTGGGAAACTTTCAATTAATAGGCTTACTTTTCAAGGGCAAAAAATGTTAAGTAGTTTGCAGGCTCTGGCTGAGAACAGGTTTCAAATTTTAAGAGAAATTTTACCATGAATTTTGTTAGTACAGAATTTAATAGTGGAGTTTTTATCTTGTTTTAATTCAATAGGTCAAGTAATTTATTTCCCAAGATGTATTTGAAGCTGAAAGAGGTTAGAAAATGAAAAACACTCTCAATGATAATTCCCAAGTTTCTATGGTACCAGAGAGTGTAAATGAGCATTCTGAAGTTAAGATACATGTACAGATTGCCAAAACCTTGGCAGGTAGAAAATGAGAACAGCTTCAAACAGCCTGAAGAAGGTATCTACAAGATTGTAGCAAACTTTTTAACCCTTTATGGTGTCCTTTTGCGTCTAGTAGCCTTGAATTTTTAAGGCTGATCTCTTGCTTTCCATAAGAGGACAAAAAGCAGCATTGGAGAGCAATTCAAGTCAACAAGGTGTTTGTTAAACCTCAGCTGTATGTGGAAGGTCATGAAGGACCAAGTCTCCTGATACAGAAGTATTTAATTAGTTGGGCAAAGTAGTACAGTTAGATAGTTGTAAGGAAGCTGCTTTTTAGAACTAAACACATTATCAAACCCAGAAAGACAATGTGCTCTAGGAAGTCACTATGAAAACAGCTTATTTGTCTGCCTTGTCTAGTAATTTTAGGTGGTCAAAGTAACAGATTTCTATTTTTTGGTTTAAGAGCTCTGTTCTACCTCAGACCAGTACAACTGGAAGTAGAAACTTCAGGGAGCCCTAGCATCAACTCACTAATGGTTTAGAAATCTTGAAAATGGATTTTGTGGTGCACTTCTCTGCAAAGGATACTTGTGCCCACCACAAGTGCAGCTTGTGATTGTGGAAGATTAAAGATGGTCCATTGCTCTTAGCTAGAGAAAGAATTCAATATGTCCTGTAACCCTTGATAAGTCAAAATATATTTTTTTCAGATACTAAGAAAAATCTGTGGCTTGCTAGTGGCTACAGTTTGCACTAATCCCTTTCTTTTGGCTGAGGTGCTTTCCATATACAGTTTGAATTTGGTGCTCCAAGGAACAAAAACATTCTTATCTTTTCCTCTTTCTCTGTCCTGATCCTAATATCACCAAATTCAAAATTCAAACACATTTTATGTCAGCCCCAGTGTTGGCTATTTGAGAGTATGCTGACCCCGGACTTGGTGTAGTCATATTAGAACTGTAAGAGGAGTTTGTGTATGTACAAGGATATCTTCCAGCTGGGAACACTGGGAACTACTTGTAATATATCTCAAGCTTTAGCTACAGCAGTTGGATGAATGTATATTTTCTATGGCTGGAAGTAAATCTGTGAATCATATGAGTCTGCAAGTTGCCTGGCTTCTTGCCCTGATGCAAAACATTTAATGTGGTTATTAGTATGTGACGTAGTTAGATTCCCGTTGAAAATCAATAACCTCCCCATAAAGCAAGCCTTACATCCTTTCCTAAATTCATTTAGAATCATTTTGTATGCCTCATTAGCCTTGTAATTTAAGAAAGAATAAAAGAAGAAGAAAACAAACCAGCCACGTAATATTAAACAGTGTATGTAATTTGATTTTTCCAACCAAAGGGGATGTTTACAACACTAAATATATCTGCTAATCTATGAATACCAGTGTTGACCAGAGCAGTGGTTCTCAAACTGCGGTCCATCAGACACTTACTGTTGATACACAATCTGCTGTAGATAGCATGATGCCACTGCTACATTTCTTCTTTCTTTTGTCTGCTACATTGTTTTTATGGAAACTAAATGTACCACATTAAATGCATTCCTAAAGATTCTGTACAATCACCCATTAGAAGGTGGATGGTCAATGTGAACAGACATAGAAATTGATTTACAGACAGGCGCTATACTTAAGCACAGTTGAACTTTGAAGCAAAAGGTGTTGAGTTTCTGAAAGACACCATACAGCACAGAAGAATATTGTTGACTTTTATATCAAACTTCCAGTGAGCGCTGCAAGTTTTTTGAGCAGATTATGTGAGAAAGGGCCACTTACTTTTATGCATAGTTGGCAACCTTTAATGATACTGAATCTTTGAAATTCCTTGTAGTAACCCTGTGGGAATTACAGCAAACAAAATAAATGGGATGGAGTTGATGATGACCTACAGAAAAAAACTGAAGATAGGCATTATTTGAGTTAGAAAATAGTGAGTGTAACGTGTAATGAAGGTGTGAAGAAATAAGATTTGCTATGCTTGTAGGCACAGTGACATCTATTTTTTATGCAGTAAAATGTGCAGCAATACCAAAGCAGAGGCAACTGTACTACACATAGTTGTAAGAAAAAAAGCCTTTAACAGCTGCTTTATTAAAAAATTCTTACTTTTTACAGTATTTATTTCCAACATTCAGTCAGTGTTTAGGAATTTTAAATTAAAGCAAGCTCTTTGCTTATTTAAATTGTTTTTTGAAAATAATCTCCACTAAAATAAAACCAAACCAAATAAATATATCAATGGTTTGGTGTTATTGTTATTGTTATTTTTTTTTTAAATCCTTAAAATAATAACTAAAATTAAAACATAAAATTTAAAATAACATTGGAATAAATGATTGACTAGTCTAGATTTTGGCCAACACACTTTTCAATTTCTAGGAACTTCAATCAGAACACCTTAGAACGATGTCGCACATGTAAGAACCTTACTGTAGACTGTTACTTAAATAAAAAAATAAGGTTTAGTAATCTCTGTCAAAAAACAGAGTTGGTTGTAGTAAAGGAAAGAATCCCACACCTTTTAAATCCCCTGAGTAATTTCTTGATGCCTATTGATGCCTTTTGATTGAGCCTTGGTGCCTATTCCGTCTGTGTTGATACCTATGTCCAAACAGCTAATTTCAAACTTTCTGTGTTTCTCTAAAGAAAAACAACTATGTACATTTTTATTTAAGCAAAATTGTAAATTGTGTAACCTCTATGAAGGTAAAACTTGTTTTTTTCTTTCCTGTTACATATTTTTCTCACATTTTTAGTACAGCTCTCCAGTTCCGTCAGAGTAACCTTGCCCTAGCTGAATGAACACGAATGTGTGCAAGTTATTTATAGACTTGAGTACTAATAGACAAGAATAGTGTGCAAAGGTAATTTTTTCTGAACAAAGGCAGATCCTATATGCCTGGGTTTTNCACATAGTTGTAAGAAAAAAAGCCTTTAACAGCTGCTTTATTAAAAAATTCTTACTTTTTACAGTATTTATTTCCAACATTCAGTCAGTGTTTAGGAATTTTAAATTAAAGCAAGCTCTTTGCTTATTTAAATTGTTTTTTGAAAATAATCTCCACTAAAATAAAACCAAACCAAATAAATATATCAATGGTTTGGTGTTATTGTTATTGTTATTTTTTTTTTAAATCCTTAAAATAATAACTAAAATTAAAACATAAAATTTAAAATAACATTGGAATAAATGATTGACTAGTCTAGATTTTGGCCAACACACTTTTCAATTTCTAGGAACTTCAATCAGAACACCTTAGAACGATGTCGCACATGTAAGAACCTTACTGTAGACTGTTACTTAAATAAAAAAATAAGGTTTAGTAATCTCTGTCAAAAAACAGAGTTGGTTGTAGTAAAGGAAAGAATCCCACACCTTTTAAATCCCCTGAGTAATTTCTTGATGCCTATTGATGCCTTTTGATTGAGCCTTGGTGCCTATTCCGTCTGTGTTGATACCTATGTCCAAACAGCTAATTTCAAACTTTCTGTGTTTCTCTAAAGAAAAACAACTATGTACATTTTTATTTAAGCAAAATTGTAAATTGTGTAACCTCTATGAAGGTAAAACTTGTTTTTTTCTTTCCTGTTACATATTTTTCTCACATTTTTAGTACAGCTCTCCAGTTCCGTCAGAGTAACCTTGCCCTAGCTGAATGAACACGAATGTGTGCAAGTTATTTATAGACTTGAGTACTAATAGACAAGAATAGTGTGCAAAGGTAATTTTTTCTGAACAAAGGCAGATCCTATATGCCTGGGTTTTTGTGTGTGTGTGTCTGTTTAGGAGTTTATGTAGCTTGTTTGTTTGTTTTCTTTTGGTTTTGTTTTGTCTTTTGAGTACTCAAACTTTTACTAAAGACACAAGAAGAACAGCTAGCCACGTATTAGCTGTAGCTGGTTAGTGGGCATTTGCAGCATGAAAAAATGTGTCATACCATGTTCTTCTTGCATTGCTATAGATTTCTTGCAGTCAAATACTTTGGTGACGCAGAGGGTTATTGCTGGAGGAAATTTATTCTTTTTTTTTTTTTTTGGTAACTTATTCGTGGGTGGGGAACAGGAGCATCATTCTGTGTGTTAGAGGATGAATTACAGTCTGTGCATCTGTAGGGCCAGAGAGCTTGCTTTAGGGCAGAGGGCATGTAGCTGAATTGAAAACAGATGAAAGTCAAGATGAGGAATTCAGTGAAGATGTGTGTAGGGCACATTTCCAAAGGCTCTGCTCTCCCATCTTGTGTTTGGAAGCAGTGAAATGAAGTGCCTGGCCTCCAGCACCTGGAGTCACTGTGGCCAGGACAGTTCAGACATCAGTCATAGCAACTGCTGAACAGGGTTGGACTTCTAGGTGGAAGTATCTTTGAAAACAGGCAAATTCTGCAAAAATTTCCATTGCTAGGTCTGGTATTCTGAGTAAGCTGTTTTTTAGGGAAAAAAGCACACTCTGGCAGTGTGCCAAGGAACTTTTTATATACAGAGAATGTTTCGGGAATCAGCAGGCAGTTTGCAAGCAGATGAGATGCAGAAGGAGGAGAACCAGATTGATGCTGAAAGAATGAAATATGGAAGCAGTTGAGAAAGAGCAGAAAAAGGGGGTAAATAATGAAAGAGATGCTTTGTTTGGGCACATCTTGGGCTTTGGTGTCTAAAACTTACTTAAACAGCAGAGACAAAGGAGAAGGAGATATGTTAACAGGTGTTGAAGTGCCTACAGATAAGCGTCACTGAAGCTGGTGTGGTGGTGAAGATTATAGGTGACTGATGACCTCAAATTCGATGCTTAGGAAGTAGGAAGGTGATGACCTGGACAAGAACAGAACAGAGGGCTCAGAACTGAGCCTTGCAGGAGTCCATGAAGGAAGGATTCTCTGCTTAGAAGAAAACAAAATGTTGAGACATGAAAAATGGGCATTTTCCAGATAAAGTAGTAGCAATAGCTTTATGTTACAATATGGCAATGGGAAAGTTGAAGGAATTGGAGAAACATGTATGTACTACAAGGCACATAAACATATGCACTGTAGAGAGTTACTTTTAATATATTGCAGATTGTCAAGTTCATTAATGTCTCACAATGAATCTTATGCACACTTACAGAATCACATCAGGGTAAACCTGATAAGAAAGAGGTACGACTCTGAAAAGTCACAGAGAAAAGCTAACAGTTTTTCACCGCAACCTAACTTTTTAAAAGCTCAGCTGGAGAAGTAAAAAAATAGCTGCAAATTTCCTATTTGCAGGTGAATAAAGAATTCTAAGTACAGCTTTTCAACAAAATGAAACTGGTTTTGTATTCACGGAGACTCCAGGAACATCAGCATCAATATGCTATGATTAGCATGTCAATGCTATCATGTGGCATGTGAGAATATTTACCCCAATTCTGTACACAGTTGCTGATTGCTCTGCTGACCCAACTTCAATTAATTGAGTTACACCAATTTAAAATCACTGTGATAGAAGGAAAAACGAACTCCATCATTTCCATTAAAACACATGCATGTAGTTCCATTGAAGCATTTGTATGAGCTTGTCTAGCTTGTACCTCAAGAATGGCACAGTATGGATACAGACAATTGCTTGTTCTTGATTGCAAAAATTACTTACAGTCACCGTTATATGACAAAGTATTTTCTAACTGTAGAGAACCTCAATAGATTCTTTGCTCAGCCGTTTTAACTTGCAGGTTCACATATAGTGGCTCATTCCAGGTTTCCTACATAATGCCTTATTTGTGGTGTTTTTCAGGTTTTTGTTTGAATGAAAAGCTTCTTAATCCAGTCAGTCGTATGTGTTACAACTATTAGAGCTTTATTGGGGAGGCTTTGGCAAGTGGGCTGTCTACAAGGCTATTGAAGATACATGAAGAAAAAAAATGCATTCAGAGAGTTGAAGACAGTAATTACAAAGCTTTTAAAAGGCAGTATAAGAAAGTGCAATAAATGTACTAAATTTTGAAATAAAAATAAATTTGCCTCTATCTCAAAGTTCTTTAAACTGTGAGATCCTCTGCAGTTCAGTGCTTCGTGCAGAGGTATAGATGACATAAATATAAAGGTTTTTCTTTCCTTCTTGGTTACTAGGGCTGTTAAACGTCTGAGAGAAAACTCAGATGAGCACAGAGGATTTCTAGGTGTTACTGTTAGAGTAAATAATTGCTATTTATAGTAATCATAGTTTAGCGACAGCGATTCCACTGGATGTGTGACAGTCTGCATCCCCATTTATTTAAACAATAACATTTCAGCTGTTTGTATTTCATCTAGAAATCACTTTTCAGATCAAGAAGTGTATTTCAGCCAAATCAGTGATTAACATTGACACCCCAATGTCCCTGGAATGAGGTCTTGTTTTTATTAACACATTCTCATTCAGCAACAAGAGAGGTGATAGCACCTTCCCGTAGTCCAGGTTTACTTGATGAAGCAAAATAACTTGCAGACTTTGTGAGAATGGGACCCATAGGATTGGTTGTGGTCCACTTTCTCATTTGTGATTTTCTCTTTTTTCATTTTGTTTGAGATTGAATTTGAGAGAGAGCTTTGTTCCGGACAGTAGTTTATGGCAGTGGGCTGAAGAGATGAGATTTCATTGAATCATAGAGCTAATACACAAAGAGAAAATATGTGAAAATTGAAATGACAAGGTAGAGTAGCTTGGTTGTTGAAGTAGATAAAATAACTAGGTTCTCAGGGAAATAAGGTAGGGATTTTTTTCCTGAACTAGATTTAGTTTGAACAAGAACAGTTGAGATGGAAAACCTAGACACTATAAAAACTTGATAAAAACAGAAAAAAATATTTGTCCTGCATTTTCTTGTAACTTTGTGTTGAAGAATCTGTAATGGTGTGATCCCACAGGCCAAAGGAAGCAAACAATTTTTTTTTGTCAATGTGACACAGCTAAAGGAATAATAAATAGATTTTATTAGAGTGGATTTCTTTTTATTTTATTTATTATGCAACATTGCTGTCAGAGCACATTGAGATATTGGAATGCAGAATAAAAATCAGTAGTACTCAAAGAAATCTGTGTGTTCTGTGAGGGGTTTGTTTGTTTGTTTAATCTAGAATAATAGGATATTTATTTTTCTTACTTTTTCCTTTAGAATCACTAGGGCAAGTTGTGACTGATCTAAGACACGTGAAGTACTCCTTTGTGAACAGAAGAATAAAGTCGACTCAATGCAATCATGCTGCAACACTGAGAGAGATGCACTGAGCTAAAAAATCCAGGGGTGCTGCCAGGGCTCTCCAGTTTCCAAATAGCTGTCCCCTCTTTGCTCCTATGGCTGGAAGAGAGAGAATTGATTTTCCTTTGATTAATAAGGAGTTAATTTAATAAAGCTTCCTTTAACTCTTTCACAAACGCTCGGGGAGAAAGCGACGGCAGCGGCTGTGGTGGCACACAAGGGATTGTGCTGCACCCTGGGAAATGCAGAGCTTTGTAGCAAGTGGAACAAGCCTGGGCTGAACCCCCAGACAGGACAGTATTTTCAACTTTTTTATGTTCTTGCTTTTAGTATCTGAAAAAAATGTCAATTTCAGTCAAATCGTATTGACTTTGAACTTAGAAGTACTGTAACAAATTGCTCAGGTTTTGTCCATTTGATAAGTTTTTCTGCAGAAATCTTCTTTTTATGTTTGTTTGGTTTTTTGCTTTTAAATTTCTGTGTTACTTCCACTAATTTCCCATGCAGTATTTTTTACAACTACCTTGGATAATTTTTTTCACTCTACCCAAGTTACCAATCTGGCACGAAATAACCAAATTCTCATCCAGCTACCAATTACTTCACCAGTGAGAAGTGCTTAACATAGTGTGACTGTACAGAGCTCTTACTTCTCTTGTATAAGCAAACACTGACATCTTACACTATTGTTTCACTCTTTTGGTGCTGGATAAAGTCTTACGTTGACAGCTGCCTTGATTTAGAAGTATCTATGGTGCTATGCAAAATATATATGATGGTAAAGTTTAAAAGCCAGTAATTTAATTTGCTGACTTCTAATTCAACCTACATCTGAGGTTCAAAGATGATCCCAAACTGATCTGAACAATTACTACGTTTTTCATATATTACAGTGATGCTTGCGGGCATCATGAGGTTGAATGCTGTTTTCTGCCATAATAAAAAGATAGCCTTTGCTCTAGGATCTTCAGTGCTTGCTAAAGTATTATCAGTAAAGTTAATATTTCTACTGCAGACCTAACTTTACAGCCCCTTCCTTTCTGTATTTGCCAAAATAAATCACATTGGCTTTGTTTTCCATATATGGAGTTTTCTGGCAAACTGGGTTAGACTTTGAAAGACAAAGTTTACTCGATCTGCATGTTTGCCAGGGTGACAATTTGCAAAGAGGGAGAGCTTTTAACTTTTTTGAAGTATTGTAATTTTTTTGTTGTTGTTTACAACATACCACACTCTTCATGTGTGTATGTGTGTAAAATTAATTGGTTTGTCCTCCTTTGAAAGTACCGGTGCCTCCATTTTGGGAAGGCTGATGACTGGATGTTTGGAGGTGTTAAGTAAATGTATTATAGGAGGCTAAAGCTTTAATGAGCCATACAATATAATCAAGACCTACAATGTCCACTGTAACCATCACAGTCACTATAATAAATTGACTAAACATTGCAAAATAATGTAAAAGGAAGATTTATTTTATTCGTTGATGACATTTTACCAATCATGGCCCCCCACCACTTCTTGCAGCCACCTGCTGAGGTGGCTTTTTGTTTGATGTTTATACCTGGCCCAAAGGAACTTGGCTGGAAGTGACTCCTTTGAGTCCTCTGGGGACAGCTGGTTATTTGTTAAACAACAAAATGGGACTGCCAGGTTCCTTCCTTAAAAACCATGAAGTTAATTAGTCATCACAGTTAAAGCAAGAGGGTGATGAGGCATATTTAATAGGAGAAGAATGATTGTTGTAAGAGATGGCTAAGTTGACTAGGGTAGTATCTTCATTATGTTAACTTTCTCATTCTTATGCAGTACCAATACTATAGATACAAACATCTCTGGTAACTTCACTAAGTCTTCCTGCCTTCCTGCCTTCCTGCCTCACTGCTATAGTTTAGGTTGCACTGAGAGGCTGAAAGGGATGGCATGGTACCTTGAGAGATGGACCATATGTGATCACTGGGGGGTACTGATGAAGGAGCATGACACTCCCAGTAAAGCTGCTCTTGGTTTCTCCCCAGATAGTAGATAATAAACCAGACCAGAATCATATTTTGAGGCCTCAACTACTCCAGTTTCATATAAAGTATTTTTTTATGAAGTACCTCTAGTTGTGTTTGACAATTAAAGCTTTTGAAAATAGACTTTTACTCCTTGGTTCAATAGCAAGTCTCTCCAACATTTTAACTGAATTTTCATATGTATATATACATACACACATATATGTATACATATATATAGACATGTATTTTATGTGTATTTATAGATTTTACATATATATATATATACACACATTTCAGTAAGATTGAAAATGCAGTGGTCATTGTCCAGTAATGGAGGAAGACACAGGTCTCGCCTGCGAAACGTTCGATGAATGTTTTCAACTGACTTAAGAACTGAAGTTGTTTTCTACAGTTAGCTTGTCTTTATTCTTATCAAAACTGTGGGGCTTTCCAATGTCAGGACACTTGGTGGGTGGATACTTCTCAGAAGAATAGAGGACTTATCAGTGTTTGCTTAGGATCTATTACATTCTCAGCCATAAAAGTAGCTATGCTGTCTATAGCACTCATAAATCTTCACCTAGTCAAGGCTACTGTCTCTTTCTTCAGGCAAGTTTGCATTTAAAAAATGAGGATAAACCAATTGCATAAAATAATTATAATCTCAAAACACATAACTTCTTCATTGCTGGTTTTGAAATAATTCAGTTTTAAAAATTGTCCATGTTACTTATCAGCCCTGCCACAAAAATCTCTCTTTACCCATATAATGAAAGTGTATTGTTTGGGCACATCCTCACTAGAGGGCACTGTTACACATAATCTCCGATAATTTTTCTTTTGGTGAAAATGTCTGATCTTGGAAGAAATGGTGTGTTGGTTTTAGATTTTGATGCATGCTTTTCATACAGGAACTGTTGCTAATAAGGTACTTTGAGCTGTTTTCATCTCTTTACCTGGATAAAGTACATTCTTTCTGCTCAGAGGTGGCCATTGCTACCAAAGCTGACATTTCTGTGGAGGGCACATCTTTGTGTATGTGAATTAACAACATTATGTGAAGCTCTATATAATTTACAAAAAGTGAGTCTAATAAGCCCTAAATCTCTAGATTTCCATTGAAACAGTAGCAGAAGGGCGAAGGCATTTCTATTGTTGCTGTTTATTTTTGTTGAAGAGAATGGACAGGTAGTATCAAGTAAAACCAGTAATTCAGCTTTAGATAATTCAGCTTATTGTGTCTGCTGTTCATTAATTAAAAGCATGTACTTAGGCAAGATGATTACACATGAGATCTCTCTATCTACACAGTTACACAGATTTGTATTGTTATTAGGTGAATAAAGATAGTTGAGGAAACTAAATAATTGTAAAGTTTATGCTGCAGTCTATATGTTATTGTGGAAACAGGCTAGTTTTGCCAGATCTTTTAAGACAAATGTTACTCCAATGTCTTTTTGGTCTGATTATATGTTTCCTGAATTTTTATTTGGAATTTTCATAGCAAAAGGTGTTTCAAGTTCTCTAGTATCTGTTTGGCCTTTTGTATGTATATTTATCCTTCATTTTGTTCTAGTATTTCCCAAACCACCCTAAACCACAAAAAATTAGTAACATGCATCATATAGAAAATGGACCTTCCAGCACAAATGAATGCAGGTATTTGTTAATAATGAGATACTTTTCTACCGACTGTGCCCCAGCATCTGTTATCTGTGAACTTTAATGGCTTTTTGATCACAGAGTGGATTTTTCAGTTTTAGATGAGTCCATTATCACTGGTCTGTTTGCTGGCGGCTGCGGAGAGTGAGCTGCCATTGAGGGTCCGAGGTGGCTGGGCTGCATTTGGGGTGACAGGCAGGGAGGTGGTTTCCCAAGGTGGCGTGGGGGCCATCTGCAGGGCAGCAGGAGATGGGTAACCAGGATTCTTCTTGCTCTACCTTAAATGTTTTCTGTCTCACTTGTTCAACTTTTCCACATGAGGTTCTTGCACATAGTACTGGTAAAACAGGTGTTCCTTTCACACTGCTCACAAGTAGGGAGGTATTTGAAGATATTGTTTCAACTATTTTGTTACAGAAAGATTCATATTTACTAATTTGTCTTGCTAATCTGTGTCTGTTTCATCACCCTGTATACCTGTATCTAAGGACTGGAAGGTCACGGAAAATGGTAGATGCCATGCAAATTTATTTATTTGTTTGTTTGTTAGTTTGTTTGTTTAGTTATTTTCTACAAAGGGCTGCAGATTAAATCTGCTAAGTACAGTGTGAGCTCGATGCAAAAAAATAGATGCTTAAATCTCTAATAGAAAGAATTTTTGCAGTGGGAGTGCACACTGTGTAAGCTTGCAGTTCTTTCAAGGAGTCACTAGGTATGGGGAAAAGGATATGTAATTGACATAGGTGTGCCTCAGTGGACCTCCTGGTGTGGTGTGTTCCCTGTGTCCTGCTACCTGATTGTCCTGTCTTGAGAGAGCAAGCAAATGCCGCAGCTCCTGTCCTGCTGATGAGGCCAGTGAGTGGGAAGCAAGGGGGCTGGTGCCCTTCCAGACCTCATCCCAGTACAGTATGTAGGAAAGCTGGGGTATGTCAGGCTTAGGAGCTTTGAAGTGCTTTCTGATTATGATTTTAGACATTGTTACAGTATAGTTAATTTCCTAAAAAGCCTTTGGCAAATTTCCTGAAAAAGCTATCATGGGTTAAGATGGAAGGAATTTGCCTGGATTAATGATTGTTTAATAGGTAGAAAACAAAGGGTGGGGCTAGGATTAGGTTTAAGGTTAACTTTTATAATGAAAGGAAATTGTTAACGAAGTCACACATAGACCACTCCAGATATTCCTGGGACTTCTGTTTTTCAGTAAATTCATCAGGGCTTCTTTAAAGTGGTTGATTCATGAGGTTGCAAAGTTTGTTGTTACTGCAGACCTACTGCCACAGGCTACATCTAGTGTCCATCCAAATCTTGAGTATTGGATGTGGACCTGGTAACCCACTTAAAAACATAAAAGAGAGCTTGCAAAGATGTTTTACATGTCACCTTAGTGTCAGTCAAGATGGCAGCCATCACAATGATACTGGACAGGTTTTAGTAACTATTTCAGTAGCTTTGGGTAAGGAGCAGGGTATTAATGAGCGCTGACACTTTAGTTCTTTTCTCCACAAATTCTGTGCTGGAAATCTTCATAAAACACGTGTTAAAACAGTTGAAAACCACTGAGTTCATAGGACTTCTAAGCTTGTCACATTCTTTTCTATTACGTGTTTTGTAATTTCTGCTGATTTTTCTGCAAGTCCATTTGATTATACTTAGTGCCGCCTTGATGCAGTGTGCTCAAATTGCTGTATCAGTGAGATCTGCCAAAATAAGTCACACATGAATTGTAGGCCATTATCTATCATTAACTCATCTAGAATTTCGTGGCAAACTAAGTGCTATGTCTAATGTGTTTTCTCAATTGCTACTGGCTGTGTTGTTTTAGTACAGCAGAATGTAGGTGATACAGCCACATGCAGATCAGATACATGGAAACTAGTTTGGGGAAAAAATGGATTTAGTTAATAATAGCAAGTATTTAAAATTATTTCAGTTATTTCAATTATGTTAGGGTCATTCAAATTAAAATTTATCATGTATTTATTTTAGACTTTTTAGTTGCATACACCGCTCATGAAATTCCTGACAATGCATAATATTAATAATAATAATAAAAAAACAAATGCCCACAAGAAATCCAAACTCTTTTATCATAATATCTCTACTAAAAAAAAAGACATTTTCAGGTTAATCAGTTGATGTTTATACTTTCCAAGATTTTGTTTCATGAAACAGATTTCATGTTCACCTGGAACTGAGCTGTAAGAGTTATCTGATGGCAGTTATGATTGCCCTAACCATTTACAGTTAGTTTTCAACTAATGAGCTCAACAGAAAAAACGGTCTAGAAAATGCAAACTCCTGTCGTCACACTTCTCTAGGGAATACTGAGGACTGAGGTTAGATTTTCAAAAGGGTTCATGCATCAAAAGATGTAAGTAGACATCTAGTGAAATGGAGCCTTCCTATCTTACACGTTGTCTGTAAACTCACCATCTTGTCTACCAGCAAAAAGGAACAGGAGAATCAAAACCATCAGAAATAGTTGCTGGTTCTCTTTCCTGTGGAAAGTGGTGGTACAGTGAATACCATGGCTATGTGTGTGTATGTAAGATGGAATCCTGCTTGGTTTGGAGAAGTCTCTGTACAAGGTACCTGCTCTTATTCAGTCTCTCCTGAAGGAGATCAAACTTGTCCTTCTTTTACTCTTTCAGCTGAGAATCATGCTTTTTACCATGCTGGTTCCCAATAGGATGAGGCCAGCCATTATCAAGAGCCGTGGGTTCTCTCACAGTGTGTATTTGCATCTTAAGGTGCCTGAATACTTTTGAAAAATCTCTGCAGCTCCTTTTTGTGGGGGTACTTGATCTTCTGCTGGTCTGTGCTTTGTGCGTGCTTCTCATTTCAGTTTGTCCACTGATGCTTTCTTGGGAAGATGCGTTGTAAGCAGGTCTAAGATCTCTCTTCTCATCACCTTCTTCAGTGTTTAGAACCAGTGGAGACAGAATGTTCTCTGTGAAAAGACCATAATTAGACTGGCATGTCTCACTGTTTCTTGTTTCTTTTTGTTTCATCTCATGTCATCTCGTCTCATCATCTGACCTAATCATATAATTTTATTTAATTTCCTGGAGACTAGCTACTGCTTTGCACAATGTTTTCTGTATTGTATCTTCCAATAATTAATGGAATGTTTTAACTGAAACCAATGGCAGCCTATAGAAACGTTAATAAATATTTTTTATGGCAAAAACAATTGCAGAGTTGCCCTTTTGTGGCATAAAACAACTGAAACATTTATTTTCTTGGTCTAATTAATATGTTATTATATTTTATCAGACTTGCCATCAAGCCTTAACCTGATTCAACAATATTTCTAGATTTAATGATGTTTCTAGCCTCAAATGTCTTTTGTAGTTCTACATATTACTAGGAGTTTTAGATAGCTTTCCTCACAGGCTTGTTTGAAGGGAGTATCTTTTTTAAGACTGAAAGGGATTGTGTCCTTCGTCCCCTAGTGCTATCTGGGAGATAATACATGTTGCTATTGTTTCAGATGTAGTGCTGCTTTTTAATAATTTGCACATTTTGTGTGTGGATTTGGTTACTGAGTGGTATACTTTATGATTACATTCAGTTAAATATTGGAAGCTTATTGTGTGATCATATTTGTTTAGCTTAATGCAGATATGTTGGAAAATCAAGAGGAGTGGCTTTATAAAGCAATAATTTACTAACACTTCTGGCAAAATTAATATCATTTGCTTTTGAATACCTCTGACAAGCAGTGGTTTCACTGATGAACTTGTCAGAATGAGGGGTAAAAGTCTATGTTCATTAACACAGGAAAATAAAAGCGTAATAAGATTGAAAAGGATAAGGAACAAGAGGACTGACATGAAAGGGTAACAGAATGAAAAATTTCAGGAGCTTGAATGACTTGTAAGGTGAGACATGATTAATTTCATCTAGAGGTTGTAAAAAAGCTGGTTGATCATTCTGCTCCTCACTGGTCACAGATTCCCAAAGAGAAAAAAAGATTAATCTTGTTGGCTAGCTGAGCAGGTGGACTGCGCTGTGCTCCAACTCTGGACTTAATCTGTTATTTGTCAGAGAAGACGTAAAGAATTGCAGAAATGGATATAATATGAATCTGGGTTTAGTGTTGCGTTATTAGAGCTAGATAGAAATTTTAAAAATTAGTTAAATTTTTAAAGGACTTTTAAAAATTTGGTTAAGAATTTTTCATATTTAGATTAATTAAAATTTTGTTCATTTTGAGAACCATCTTACTCCCTCTTTTTTCTTTCATTTTTCAGTGCCATTATTTTGGGGATGCTTTTTCAGAAAAAAATGTATATATTGACCACATTTTTGACTTAGCCTAGTAGTTATCACTCCTATCAGGTATCTCTGATGATATTAGTCTAATGACGAAAGAGTGTGTATGCTGAATGTTTACAGAATTATGGAAGTTTTCATCTTAGAAAATCCAGGCTTAAATCTGTTATATAAATGCATATTTTTCAACTTTTAAACTTTTAAACTTTTTAAACAACAGCACATTTCCGTAAAGATAATTGTGTTGTATTTAAACATGACTGTCTCATAAAATGGTCCCTAAACCAAATTGCATAACTTTCTCTCTATCCCTGTATACACAAAAGCACGCTATATATGTGTGATGAAAATAAAATTGTAACATTAATTTGTAGACATTATTTTTTCTGTATTTTTGTTAATTTATTTACAATATCCAGGTAAATTGACATTGATTTTCATTCTGGAACCTGAAATTGTAACTATTAATGTGAACATATTTGCATATCCAAGACTTCAGTGCCAGCTTTTACTATTAAGATTAGGTAAAGTACATGTTGGCCACATTTTAGCTATGAGTTCTTACAATAGTTTAAATATGTAAGTAAACAAGCCACAGTATACATAGGCAGTGTAATTATTTTTTTAAAAGGTCATCTGTGTAAGTCAGCTACAAATCACTTTTTTTTTCCATTGCCAGTTAAATCTCATTGCCACTATTTATGTTATGAAAGTTCTATTTAAATATGTTTAAAATGTTTTCAGTTTTTTATTGCTGGATAATTCAGACTCCATTATTGACACTGTTGCCTGATTTATTTTTAGTTTCTTTTTTCAGAAAAGTCTTCTGAATTTAGGGAGGCATAAATTTGACAAAAAACTGTATGTTTTTCCTACCCTCCTCCAATTGCCTGACACTTTGTCAAGAGTGTAAAATTATGTAGCACACAGTAAACTTTAGATTAAACAAAATTCAATCATCCTGAAAGGGGCACTGTTTTGTTTTGGTTTTCTCCCATTATTTTCTTCATTTTTTTTTACTCTTTCTGTCCATGTTTTGTTCTCCCTTGCTTTTAAGCAAAATTATGTGATTTATACACAGTGCTTTACTTTTGATCCTGGCTCAATGAAATAATTCAACACATAGCTCTTTTTTATGGTGTTTTTATTTCAGCAAGCCATTTTTTTGCACAGTAGATACTGTTTGGACACTTGAAAATTCAAATGAAAAGGAGAATTTTTTTCCTTAGAGTAGTTTTTGACCAACTTTTCTGTTTAGAGCATGCTATTTGAAGAATGTTGCCAAGCTGTATGTGTTTTCTCCATATCACATGCACTTGCTTGTGCAAACACAACCTTTTGCATGTTTTGCTTACAGTATTAATGCAACATATCACATCTCATGTAATTTATTTAGTTCTGATCAGTTGTTAGTTTGTGGCTGGGCTTCCACATTTGTGCACCTCATCCCAGCTTGAAAGAGGACAGATTCCTAGAACTCACAGAAGAGGAACAAACCACTGCTGAAATCTGTAATAAGATAATCTCCCTGACAAAAATCTAATCAAAAGAGGGAATGTCTCTGAAAAAGTCTAGAGATGGAGAGAGCAAGAGAAGCACAAGGAAAGCAACAGATGTGCCTTATAGCAGGGAAAATGTGTATCTACCCCCCTCCTCCCCCTCCATTATTTGAAAGAAAATTCCAGATCTTATATTCAGACTAAGAAGTCAGGGATTCAAAGACCAATCCAGTTCAAATTGCCACACAAAATGAAATGTAACAAAAAATCCAACTGTGGCCTCTTCCAGGTTCAGAAATACGATTTTTTGATCCCAAAAAATGGTTCCATGAAAGAATTAATCTAATTTCTATACTAGTCTAAAGACATGATCTTACACAACATAAAGACAAATACGGAAAGAACAACCAGCCAACCAGGGATGTTCAAAAGGTGAAACTAGAAATATCCAGCCTGGAAGTAAGTTAATGTATTTTGGCTGTGACTGTAATTGTCACTGTGACCAAGCACTGGGCTGTGATTGGTCCCTAGAATTTTTTTTCATGGATTGTTATTGGCCATTTTTAAATAAAAATGGGTTCTTCTGAAGGACAAGCACATGTTCTTGGTCCCCATTAGAAGTAACTATCTGTGTCATTCAGAAGTCAGTGTAGATTATCAGAATGTCCCTTCATGGGAATTATCATTCTTAGAGAATAGTATAAATGGTGAAGTAAAGATAGAGGAAAATCTGCTTAAACAGTTAATGATAACTATAGCTCTTTAAATTGATGACATGTGATATTTCAAAGGAACAGAGTTTAGATCGACATAGAAGTGGTTGTAAAAATAATAAAAATATGCTGTAGTTAGTACAGCTTAAATTTGTCTGCTTGTCAAGTATGGTGAGGAAAGTCTGAGTTACCATCAGATTCACAAGTACATAGTTAGATTTTAAATACGTTTCTTACCACCAAAGATACATCTACGATCTAGCGTTAAACAACAACCACTGAGCTCTGTTGGTGTTTCAGTGATTTTATGTACCTAATTTGGACAGTGCATTCAAAGGCTAAGGCGCAGATTAACACAATTTAACTCAACCTTGGTGCGGCTATGCGACTTTTTAATTGCATGTAACTCACATCCAACCATGTTAAGGTATGGGCAGCAGAAGTGCAGCCTGTACCCATCTGATGAGGCAGACCTGATGTCCACTTCTTCCACCCCCCTAACTCAACTCTTTCAGTATCGCTCTAAATTAAAATGGATTTGGGCTGAATTTACACCCCCCCCCCCTTTTTTTTTTTAAACTAATCCTTCTTTCTCTGAGGTTTTTATTTTCCATGGTTTGTGTGAAGCGGGCTTAAAACATTAGGCAGAAGTCTGAGAGTAATGATAACCAGGGATTTGAGACAGAGGAGAATTAGTAGCAGCTCCAGGTATCACTGGGTACGAAGGTCTCCGTCATTAAGGACCACAACTAAATAAACATGCTGGGATATGATCGCTTTATTGCTCTTTGCTCATTTTATGTCATTTTATTGCCTTACTAATGGCTGTAGGATTAGGTGTGTAAGGGAGTTCTGAAAATGTAGGACTGAAAGAGGTATATAAAAAAGTGTGTGCTTCCCATAGAGATTCCAACTTTTCCTCATCATGGATGATAGAGAGACTAATTTACCTTACATAGATAAGCAAGAGTAGGGAGAGAGGCACAGAGGGACTTAAAGAACAGATCAATTTTTAGGCTTAGTCTTCCCTTTAGTACAGCTGATGATTTTTATGTGCCTTTATAGTGGCCCCAGTGGGAGAGGCTGTGTCATTACAAGTAGTGCTTTTTTCCTCCACAATTAGCCAAATTATGTTTCTGATCCATGCTCTATGCATGAAAATATGCAGATAAGAATTAATTTTATATATATTTAACTGTTAAATAAAACACTCTCTGACATTGCCAGAATCAATCTGGTATACTAGTGTAGCAGTATCACTTCTGAGGACTAAAAGTACTGATGGGCTAATAATTTTATTGCTTTTTATTTTGCATGCGCTGCACTTTACCAGATCAATAAAGAATGTAGTGCCTCAGCAGACCTACAATTTAGACTGTAAGAATCTCTGTTCTTGACTAAAGTCCTGTTGTATTTAAACACAGGGAGCTAGTTTCATCCCTGGTGTCTAGAAGTGATTTCCTCTGTTGTCATTTTCTTCCAAGGGAAAGAACGATGTACGACCTGTAGGGTTTCTAGCAAAGTACGAAGCAGAGCAAAGAATGCTGTCTTAGCTGAAGCTAGTAGATATTTTATTTTAATAAGGAAAACTAAAACTGACAGGCTCTTATTTGGATCTTAATAGCAAGGAGTTATATTTGGGATGCAGAAAAAAAAATGTATATCAGAACTTTATGAGTGTCCAGTGTATATATTATTTGCATTTAAGAATTGCTCATAAATGTACAGACTACACATATATGAAAATGTATAGAATTAATAGGTAGCATTGACATAAATATACATAAAACAAAAAAAAAGGATAGTGATTGTACAGCTAAAGCTTAGTATTTTAAAAGTACAAGTCACCCCGGAAAAGTCAGTGAGGCTGACTGCAAGAGGTGTAAAGTAGTTCTCAAGGTTACTACAAAATGTCCCTTTGTTTCCTTCATGCCTTCATCCTTCTTGAACCGCCCGCCCTCCCCACACATATACTCAAGTTAAACTTATTTTTCTTTCAGGCTTTTCTACTACAAATCCTGTTTTATTATGTAGTTTACCCAGTACCTAAACATTAAAGTCATCCAAAGAGCAGGGAATCTTTTATTCATATGCTTCTGTGTCAACAGTTCTGCAGTCTTAAAAACCATTTTGTCTCTTATTCCCTATATGTAATCCTTCCAGATAGTATTTCAAGACATTGTATAAATTCTATGCTTTTTTGTTCTACAAGTGGAAGAAAAGCTGGCATCAACATTGTCTGATGACTTAAGCATTTTCCTGAAGTTTCTTTAATCTTCAGAAATACCTTTGTACTTTGAGTGAAAGCACTGTATTCTCAGCCTTTATAATCCAAATAAGAATTTTTTTTTAGGAGCATGGTTGGTTTGCATTGCAGGTAGCTTAGCATTTATTACTCTTATTGGCTGCCGATACTACCTAGCGGAGAGGATGGAAACACAGCCTAGGAAATCACCCTTCCCTCATCTGTAAATGGAGAGCTGAAACTTCTGTACTCTGTTGCTTTCTTTTTTTTAAATGTAAGTAAAGTTTTGCTGCATGCTTCAGTAACCTACTTGCTTGTTAGAGACTGTGTCATTCGCTGTCCTATTTCAACATGCCACTGTCTCAGAAAATCATGACCATTTGAAGACGCAGTTGTTGGAAAGATCATGTGCTCTGGTGGTAGGCTGGTGAAGGGTATGCACACCCCAAAGATTTTTGCCAAATTATATAATTACGTTGTTCACCCATGACTGTGTGCTCATGACACGTGTCACTCATGACTGTGAGGGGTAACTGCTCCCTCATCATATGTTATTACTTTTTCCAGTTGTCCAGATTTTCCAGTATCCTTCTGGGAAAGATAGGTGATAATTTTTTTCCTACTGATTTAATTAGGCTTTGAATGATCAGATATTCTTCAGTTCTGGGCCTTAAATATGCAACACTTGAAAAAATATTTTTCCCCTCTCCACTTTCTTAAGTTAATTCTACCATGCATGTTTCCCTGTATCCCCCAGTGAACTCCATGATTCTTGTTCTTTGCTACTCAGCAGCAACTCACGTGTTTTGGATTCAGTCCCACTTGGTTCATCAGGACGATTTTTTGCACATTTTCCCTGTTTAATTATATAACACGACTTTTGCTCAATTTGTTCAAACATCCTTTGGACTTGTTACAATTTGATTTTCTGTCAAGGATAGTTCCAAAGAAGAGAAAATGATGGGCAGAGGAAATGATGCTAGTGTATATCTTGTTTGCAATTCTAATAACAGCTTTGTGAATTTGAACACATTAGTAAAGAGCACTTCACTCAAGTGCACATTACTGCAGAACTCGCTAAACATGCCTAAGAATAATGCTACTCCAATCTGAGCAAATTAGATGGATAACATCATTTGCAGCATTTGTTAATTATGTATCAGCTGCAATCACAGCATAATTCTGTTAATTGCTTATCACGCTAAGGTTAACTTTCTGTCATTTATATTTGTTTAATTCATGATTAAAATAACACACTTGATATTGTTACCTGGCCACTTAAAAAAAAAAAAAAAATTATGCAAATGTTCAGCAACGTAAGACTAGGAGAGCTCCTGAGTCATAAACTTGGCTGATGTCCCCAAACCATATAATACCTTTCATAAATTTCTCTCCATGTCTTAAAACCAGTTAGGTTTCTTGCCTCTACGACCTAAATGGAGGTTTGTTACAGTGCTGTAACCCTGCCATGTTTAGAAGCTTTCCACTTGCCAGCCTAAAATTTATGCCTTTTTTCTTATGGCAGCACTGTTTTATTGTCTAAATAATTTCACCCCCCTACAATTCTTACCATGCATGATTTATTTGTAGAATAAACTCCCTCTCACTGTTCACATCCCTAGATGGGCAAAACAAGTCCTTTTAGTCTGTTTCTGTAAGATGTACATTCTCATACCCTGAACATGGCTGGCAAGCCATTAGTGCTCCTTAATTCCAGCTATAATGGCAGCTTTTAATGCCCTACTCGTGTAGATGGAGGCAACTGTCGGATGAATGACAGATAGCAGGAGGTGCGGAGTTCTGCTGGCTCTACGAAATCTGTCCAGAAGTGGTGGAAGCAACTGGTGGACTTCTTATTCTGGCTAAGCGAACAGATTTAGCAGTACTTTAATTAAAACTGTTCGAGACAGCTAGGTCAATCTTTCCAAACCAAGTCCATCAGGGTAACTTGATTTATGTATATATCTGAAAAATAGAGAATGCTGTAGTATTTTAGCCAGAGGAGGCTAGGAAAATATTGTGATTCAATGGAGAATAAAAATTCAATTGAGAATTAGGAAACTGGGGCACACTTGGGGAACGATCCTGTATTGGGGGGAGAATTAGGACTGGAGAGAAGCTCTGCTGAGAAGAACCAAGGGGTCTTGGTAGACAGCAAGCAGAGCATGACCCAGCGGTGTCCCAGGAGCAGCGGGCCATACGTCCTGGATGCATTAGCAGGATTGAGAGAAGTGATTATTCCCCTTTACTCAGCACTTATTAGGTGGCATCCAGTTTTGCCTCCTCCCACCTCCACTCTGCCCCCTTCTTCCTTCCAGGAAGGACATGGATAAACTGGAGGAAATACAGTGAAGGACCACTAAGATGGTCAGGGGCAGGAGCATCTGCTTGGTTGAGGAGAAGGTAACAGACCAGAGCTGTTTCAGCCCAGAGATGAGATGGGTTTGGGAAAGGGGGCCTCATAACCGCCTCTGGTACCTCAAGGCAGTTTGTGAAAAGATGGACCTAGACTTTTCACTGTGGTGCAGGTAAGAGGACAAGAGACTATGGACATAAGTTGAAACAGGAGAATTTCAGACCGGATGTACAGAGAAAAATCTCCCCTCTGAAGACCAAGGAGGAACGGGTCCAGCAGAGGAACAGGGTGCTCAGAGAGGTTGGGCAGTCTCCATCCTTCAAAATATTTCAAGATATGACTGGATAAAGCCCTTAGCAACTTGGTCTGACATGCATTGAGGAGAAAATTGAACTAGATGATCTCCTGAGGTCCTTGAAATTAAGGATTAAGAATGCATTCAGGATTCCTCATGTCAGAGTGATATTTCAAATAGTTCCTCCTTTTGGACTCATAAAACTGGTTATTGGGTGCCATACTAATACCCAGCCTTCTAGTTCACTTTTTTATCTCTTCATTTTTGACTCAGTTTTGTATTCAGATCCCGTTCAAGAAATAACTTCAAGACAGTAATTAAAAACAAAACAAAACAAAACATTTTTATTGTTATTCCTTCTCTTCAAAACAATACAGCACAACAATCTGCTACAATACTACCTCAGTCACTTTGTCTTCAGTCTCAGATGTTAACAAAGAACCTGGTGTCTTATTTCACCTCTGAGTCTTCTCTTTGCTTTGTTTTCTTAGCAAATGAAAAATATAAGAGAAAGTATCGCATAAAATAAAACTGCTTGCAACAAGGATTGTGTCTTCATGCCTTTTTAGCATTCAGTGTTTCTGAAGAGTTTGGGATCCCAAAGTGATTATTTCTGCTACACTTCCTAGAAATAGTTTGATTTCAGATTTTTTGTCTAGTTTGGTTTGGTTTGTTGTTTTTGTTTGTTTGTTTTTAACTGTTGCTTCCAAGATAACAGTAGACAACAGTGCTGTAGTTTTGTTTCATTTTATTTTTCCCAGGAATGCTACACAGATCAAATTAGATAAGTCACATCCATCTTCAATTAGAAAACATTTATCATGTTTCCTATCCCTAACATTTATTATATATGAAAAAACAAAGAAGTTTCAGTATTTTAGTTGTACTTATTCAAAGGTCCAGGCAAGACCAAGTATTAGCAAAAAATTGCATTTTTATTAGACCAAGCAGGACATCAGCCAACACTGATATTCTCTTTGATGCAACAATTGTGATGTTGCTGCTAGGTATAACAGTCAGTCTGCTTCAACAGTACCTCCATCTCTAGATCTGAAATGGTGTAAAAAAGAAAATCCTGTTACCACTTTGTTTTCAAATGACTGATTTGTTGTATATGTAATAAAACCTTAACATAAATAATTAGGAGACACGCACTAGTGACCTTTTAATTACCCAAGTGAAGTCATCTTCATTTCCTTGCACACCACCACTACTGAATCAGCTGTCTTGATTCCTACACAAATCTGTTTTGTGGTTCTTTCTGACTAGGACATTATTTTCTACTGTGTTTTTGCTTCTTTCTGGAAGGTGAAAGACTAACTTTTCACATGATGTTGCTTTTGCTGTCTTCACAAATCAGGTAGGGGGTATTGAAATAATAATATGTTTTAAATGCTGATGTATTTTACAGAACTTATTGATCAAAAGTGGATTGTCACCTTAGGTATTTTCTCATGTGTCTAATTAAAGCAATGTTATCAGGAAGATTAATCAGTTTTAGGTAGTGAGTGTTGCCAGGGCATTTAATCAGTACACAGTACAGTTTACAGTTGCTTTTTCTCCTTAATCAGATGAAAAGATTTATATCTTCACCACATTATTGCAAAAAATCACCAAACAACAACTTTTGTATGTCCACTGATACACCTTTAGCAGAATAGTTGTGATTTCTCCTTTTGTTCAACACAGAGTATAAGTCTGATAAGGCAGCCTAAGTTCTAGCTGTTCCTGTGGCTCTATCTCCACTGCTGGAAAAGCACATCACAGTCCTGGCCCCAGGAGATGCACCTGTGTCCCAGAAGGGTGGGAAAGAGTCCTGTCCCCTCCACATGTCTTCTATTTCTGATTCCTCAGTCCAGAGCAGGTATCAGCTGGGCTCTGAGCCTGTGTGCATGCTCAGTGTACCTTCCAAAGGAAATTATAGTGGCCTATTCTCCAGTCAGAGGTATTTTGGGTAGACATTCACAGACCGGGACTACAGGCAAGACCATGCAGGACAGTTGCCCTGTATTTAGGTATGGTAACTTAACACTTGCTTTTTCACTTTCTGATATGAGGAATGTTCTTCACCTAGCTTATTTTTTATTATACTACATGTATCTCCATTTTTATTTAACACAGAGATACTTGGGTCTGATTCTATTAATCCTCACTTGGTTTAACGCCCAATATTTTATGATTACACACATGTTAAGCTCGGTGACCCTCTTCCTGAAGCTCAGGCCCCCTGAAGCATTTCTTAAGCTGGAGCAAGCATCCATTATGTAAACCAGGAGCATAATGATATTTGGAATTTTTTTTAAATTGGATAAAGGAGGTTTTGTTCTGGCATTCATAACCTGTAACAGGTGGGGTATATGATACACTTTCAGTTTCGAGAAGGTGCTCAGGTGGATAGTGCAGAAGGTAGGTCTCCATCTGGGGTCTCCATCTTCAGCTCTCTTCTCTGATTTTGGGGAGTCATTTGGGTAGATTCACCTCACTTAACTCTAGGTGTCTTTTGCATTTGTGTGAATGCTTTGGTTAGCCAACCAGTGGGAAGAAATGGGTGTTTTGAGAGGTGATTCAGCTCAAGCTACTGTTAAAAGATAGGTTTAATCAATCTGTGTAGAAGTGCCCGTTTCTGATCAGTATATACAAAGGGAGTTAGTTTGCATGCAGATGACTGTATTGTAGACATGTGGACTCAAGTATCATAAACACTATCTTCAGTTGTCCTTTGCCTCAGTTCTCTGTTCATAAAAAAGAGGAATATAGTTTGGACCTCTCTCACAGATAAGGACATAATGTTTCTGACTGCAAGATTCTCAGATAAAATGATGGAGCCTACCTACATGAATACATTAAAAAAAAGGGATATGGTCACATGAATATTGGTGATGTCGAGAAATCCCACCCAGACACAGCTGTTATCTAGAATATTTAAGGTAGAACTGATCAAGTAACCTACATTATTGCCACTACACATATTTTTTCTGATAGAATATTGATGATTTGTGTTGCGTTTTTACTCATAACTGCACGTATGAATATTTTTCAGTTTCCTCTTACCTGCTCCTAAGATAGAGATCAAGTACAACTTTGCAGGTCTGCTTCTCTCATAGTTTCCACGCCTGTGGATTTTTTCCTGCTCAGCCTGATCAGTGTTCTGGCTCTATTAATCAGACAGGTGCAGCCCACCTTACTATCCTAATATTTATCATCGGCTTTTAAAAAGGATTTTTATTGATTTTGAACTTATTAAAATCACTGTTAAAATTATGTTAGGAGCAGATTTATCTGTATTTCTTCAAATTCACAGTAGTTAATGTTTTATTCCTACCTGGGAACACACCTATCATGTGTTAAAATTCAGAGATAACCACTGGCCAATGGCAGATCAGATCGATATGTGTACAGCAAAGAATAGACTTAAGCTCTTTCTCCAGAGCATTCTGTTTTATGTGCACTGAGATCTGAATTTACTGCACTTGCAGTGCAGATGCCTCTGCCCATAAAGATATCAAGTGTCCAGGGCCTTCCTGATTCTTAGAACAAACCTGTTGATTGTATTTTCAAGGACATACTGCTGTCACTTCATGTTTGTTGAAACCCAGAATGATTTTGTTCTTGTAAGGAAAATAATGTAATAATTTTAATGTGAAATTTCTTGGTTTATGACCTAGTATAATGGTTTCTTTGTCCCAACTTAGGGTTTTTAGAAGCTTTGGATTGTTGGTTTCGATACACTTTGCAACCTAGATTTTCAGGAGTATTCAATCCCATAATATATTTTGTTCTCAGAGGGAAAAGTATCCCTTTGAAAATCAGGGTATTTTACCTGCATGCCTCCCCAGGAGATGGGTTGTTCTAAAAATCTTCATATTTATTTGATGCATAAAATAAAGTTGTTTTGTTAAAGAGCTGATTCAAAATATCATTGAAGCTGAACATACGCCTTTAAGCTTTCATATTGTTCCTTTATTTGGGTAGTACTTTGAATCGTCTGTCCCTTTACAGTACTTTCAGTTTAAACTCCTAGTCTTTAACACGCTCTGAACTTCTTATTAACTGTTTTTTGTAACAATAAAAATGAGGGAAGTTGTCAAGCTAAGCATAACTATGCCAGTGTCTTGGAAGAGTTAAGCCAAATGTGTTGACACAACGTTCTTTCTGCAGGAATGTGATGAGTCAGTTTAGACTCTAGTTAAAAATTTTAATTTTAGACAGAGTAACTGAAAATAATGGGACTCATCTAACTATTCAGTTATTTAATTAGCTTTTTATGTAGGACCAAGAGTTATATAGTCACTAGCATGGGCAGAAGTGTGCTGAGTTTGTTTTGAAACATTATGTAGAATATATAACTCTTTCAGCAGGGGATAGGATATAAAAATTAGACGACTTGCTGAGATTAATTCACCACACAGAAAAGTAAGACTCTAGGCAAGCTGAAAACAAACAAACCAACCAACCTTGCTTTGATACTGGTTAACCTTTTTTTGAACTCTTTTGTTGTGTATGACAGAGGCAAGGGTGTTTATCTGTGAAAAAAAAAGTATATATATAATTATATGGTATTTCTCAAGGTAAATGAGAATAAATTACAAGTAGAATTTGTGTAACTGGCTATATAAAACATTGTTCATGAGCAAGTTTGTGTAAAAATCTGCCAAGAAGGCTCATTAAGAAATTCCTAATCACCTGGGATGACCAAACAGGAGTATTAAGTTTTGCTTATCACTATCATGATGGTTTGACTTTATGTGAACTCTTCCCTCTTCTCATTTCATTCTGCTCTCTGGGACAAGTCTCTGATTAATTTTCCTGTGCATATCAGAAAATAATAAGTTACCTAATCTAAGCAAATAATTAACAAGTAACTCCAGTCATTTAACTGTAACTCAGCAAATCTCACCACAAAACTCTATGCTACAAAAATCCCTCAAGCCCTCTAAACTGGCAACAATTTATGGCTATTGTGAGTTTTCAAGAATAAAATGAACTAAAGAATACTCAGTTAAAATATAAATATTAAATACTAAAGTATACCTGATATTAATTTGAATACCTAACAGTAAACCTTATCTTTTGGTATTTAAAAAGCAAAAGTATCCTATTTTTTATCCTTCCTCCCCATGAAAATGCACAATTTTTGAATGTGCCTGCTAACTCCAGACAGGGTTAGCAAATTTACTCTTAATTTGGACACAAAGCAAGCACAGGAATGGATTGAAGTGGCAAAATACAGATTTACTACTAGCTGATGGAGAGAATCTGTACGTGGACAACACAATATCAATAATCACTAGGGTCAAGTACGTAGGAGTGAAAGCTTCCCCCATCAAATCAATTTTTGTAGGCGTACTTAATGTTAATTCAGGCTGCAAATTCAGCTGTCACAAAGCCACCAAAATAAATTCCTATGTGTACATATATACACATACTTATACACATATATATGTATATATAAACCAAGATTTTAAACCTGCGTAACATTTGATATCCGGTTTATAGTGAGAATTACAGAAACACTTAGGAGTTTGGGAAGTTTCAAGTGTCTTGCATTTTCTGTTCTCCCCCAGAAATTTCGAATAGTTGTGTAAGATAATGAAGGTTGGACTCAATGATCTTAAAGGTCTTTTCCAACCTAAATGATTCTATGATTCTGTGAGTCTGATTCTACAATTCTGTGATTCTATGATCCTACATGTGTTGCAAAGTCTGCTATGGACAGCCTCCTGGAAAAAGTTAATAAAGGAATATAACTACTGTTTCACTAAACCATTGACACAAAGTGGCACAAGGCATCTCGAAAATGGGGAAGACATTACCTTAATAATTTTGGTCTGTGAAGACTGATGGTGTATACAATGTAATAATCATCCTCGACACACACCTTTCTGTTAAAGAGAGTGCAGCTAAGCGTTTGTGAACAGGAATGTGTCTTGTACTTTCTCAGATGTTACCCAAGCCACTCACTGGTATTCTGTAAACTGATGTATGTGAGCATGTCTAAGTGATAAATAAAATCAGATAACCAGACAGTTTTGTTTACTTCGACTTCAAGTAGTGGATGTAACATCTTCCCTTTACACCATTATATTACTGTTGCTGTGCTAGTAGTAGTGCTATCCCCTCAATGACAATGTGATATATAAAGTGAATAAATCATTCATCCTTTTAGAATGAACTGCAGATAATATTTGGAATAAGGAGAGAGGATCCTAAAGTGGGCTATGTCTTCAGCCACTGTAAATTATCTTCAAAATTATCCTGCAGCAACTGTTCTTCAGGATCAAAATATTTTAGAGCTTTCATATTCATTTGATATTTCCCCTCAAGTGCAGTCAGGGCAAAGAACCTAGTGGAGGCGAGATTAAAATTGTAAATTGCACTTCATAGCATTTGGAGTGTCAAATGTCCAACTCAGCTTTGAAACCTAGATGTAGACTAGTCATTGACATCTTCATAAGTATTTTGGCAATATTTACAGCTTGCAAAATGTGCTAAATAGGGTGGGTCCGTAGTGTTTGACAAGTCAGAGGCCAGGCACATTCTTTTTTTTTCTGTGTTTATTCATATTCATGGCTGTTGAAGTTGTAGCTGGTTGTTCTGCAAGACAGATACTTTATGAAGCCAAAAGCATAAAGACAATTAGGAACTTGCAGTAATGGTCTGTTCCCTGGTACACCAAAATGAAAAACAACAACAACAACAAACCTCCCCACCCCACCCCCCCAAGAAAAAAAAACAAAAACAAAAACCCCTCATCATAATGTGTTAAAGCAAGCTGTGTATTTTTGCTGTACGGCACAGTGGAGCCAAACATAATGAATCACCAATTCAAATGAAAAAAGAGGCAGATACAATATGTGCAAGAATCTCATTTTTATAGAATGCCTGGGGTGGTCTAAGTGTCTGAAAATGTGTGTAATGGAAACAGGCTTAGCCTAGATTTCCCACAAAGATTTTACTTATATTTCACCTGGCATGATTTGTTGCAGCTAATCTTACCACCTGGCCTAATACGTGTGCTGTGAAAACCTGCTATTCCATTCTGGTACTGGCTTTGCTTTTCTAGTGTTTTATTTAACCACTATATTTTTAGGAAAAAGACAAAAGGAAGATGCAAAATGAAAAGGCAGAGAAGCATCCAAGTGCATAAATTTACTCGGTAAAACTGATAGCTGAGATTAGATTTGAGAAATGCGTATGAGATGATGCCTTTGACCATCTTACTGGAAGCAGTTGGGCTATGCATTTACTATCATGATTCACTAATTGTTCTGAAAAATCCTTTAACATTAACCAGCTCAAAGGCAACTTTGTCCTTTTTTGGCTCTGAACATGGAGGTTTTTTTATTTTTTTTGTAGCGGGGGCATGAAAATGTTAGAGACTTGCTGTAATGTTTTAGAGTTGTAGAGGACTGTAGACATACTTTCATGCAAGATATTTAGGTCTTAAGCACAAAAGGCCATTTATTTTCTAAAAAGTCTAAGAAGTTTGCTAATGCATGTTTAGATTGTATCACTCATTTTTAGATCTGATTCAAGTCTAACATTTGTATTAAAAAGAAAAGCCAGCGATCTCTATCGGATAAAGTAATGCTGCAGTGTTACAAATCTTTTCATGTCAAACATGTCATAATTTTATGTTTTAGAATAAAAGCAAACATTTCCCAGTGATTACTCATGGGCCATTTATGAAATACTTGGGGGTGGGTGGCAGCAGAGCTGATGTGATGGTGACTGGCAGTATTCTCCCTGGTGCTGAGGGTGTGTTGCAGGAGTGGGATGCTCAATCTCTGGTATTACATGGGTGTGTGTCTTTGTAAGCCAAATACGAGATTCCCCGCTGGTGTGCGGAAATTTGCACACCACTTCCTGGGTGGGAAGCTTTTGGCAAATAAGTTCTCTAACTTGGAAATCTTTGGCCGAGTTTACTACAGTAAGGTGATGTTCTGGCTCAGCTCATGTGATTTATTAGGCTTGGTTAATATAGACTCCTGGTGTACTCTGTGTCACATGTGTGTTAGGAGATGGGAGGGGAGACATTTCAAAATGTGTGCTTTATCAGTGTACTTTGTAAATATGCCAACTTATTGAAAAAAAATAGGATGCCTTCCAAGTATGTCCACCACAACTCACTGTACTTGCAAAACAAGTGTGAAGTACTGTGAAGATGTATTCCTTACCAGAACATGTGGGAAACAAGAAAAAAAAACAGGCTTTAAATAAAGACTTTATTAAAGGGAACTACAATTCTTACTAAGCTGAAATAATAAAAGGACATATTGTTACTTATTTTAAAAAAAAAAAAAGAGAGAGAAAGAAAATCAGAACTATTTCCAGTTGTAGCTTGAGATTTGTTTTTGTTTTCGGAAAGACTTTTATGGAAATAACCTTGATTTTATTAGCTTGTGTTCTATTTTATACCACAATCAGAAAGAATGATTACATTTAATATGGAGAGCTGAAAAATTAACAGAGTTAATAGTCTTAAAGATAAGATAGGAATGCTTTCTGTATGTGATTGTGAGGTCATCAGATTTAAAGAAAAAAAACCAAAAAAACACATGAATAAAAACATTATTGTGTAGTTTTCTCTTTCTTCACAATTACTGCAAAATTCATTTTGAAAAATCATTTCCTACTCAAGTTCAGAGTATCACATATCTGAAAGGAGTGTTTCAAATTTTGAGTAATTATACAATTTTAAAATTTCTTCTTACCTACGGCTAATAGTTCTTTGCTGTCAGCAGTGGATGACTTGACTTAATGTTTAAAAGAACATATACTACAATGTGCAAGGTCATACAGAATCTGGAAAACAGTGCAGGTGTCCAATATGGAAGGAAATCTACTGTGTGGGGGTCTGAATACTAGTGAACAGTATAAAGCTTGGATTGACATGGGACCAAAAGCTGTTCATCACTGGCTTCTTTCCTTAACTGCTCTGATTCCCAGACTGCATTCTGATCGCCTAAGATTGAAAGAAAACATATTAATATTTTACAGTAGTCATTTAGTATACATTGATTGTTCATGATTTACTTCATGATGCCAAAAAGTCCCCAGAAAGCAGATTTTTATGAATGAAAGATTTGACTGTAAGAAGTTTCCTTAGCAAAACATGAAAAAAATAGTATAAAGAACGGCTTTCCTATGGTGTACATTTTTCCATATTAAAAAATCAATTGAAATGAGTTTTTATATGACAGAAGTATGAAGGGTCAATTCATTCCCTCTCTTTAGTAGTCACTGAGGGGCCTGTTTTGGCAGCACTGAAGAAATTCTGCTAGCAGTGGTGGGAATAGCAGGATTTGATCATGTCATACATGATATCTTCCATCTTACATTCATTCCCTTATTTTAAAGTTGCCCATATGCCAGAGTGTTTTGGGGACTGAAGTTTTGAAATAAAATTCAGCTAGTCTTACATATATTTGTATTTGTGCAGCATTCAATTTTGGTACGAAAAAAGCGCCAGAGATTATTTATAGAAAATCCTATCAATTTATGTACTAAGGAACAAAAGATAGTTCATGCTAACATGTAAAGCTTTGTATATTATTTTAAATAGTATATTTAATGCAATGAATCATTTGTCTCTTAACAAGCTTTTTAGCAAACACTGTACAAATAGTTGTAGCTAATACAACAAATTCTACTACTAAATGAACCATCGGATAATAGGAAATTATTCCATTTTGTGATGAAAGTACTGTGATTTCCTAAACATCAATCTTAATTTACAAAGATACTGAGTATCCTTCTTTAAGAAAAATCAAAATATATTAGCTGTGTTGAAAGACACTGAAAGTTTGTACACTTACAGTACTGTGAAATGAGACTGAGTAGAACTTTTTGCATTATTATAGGCACAAAATATCCTAACATTTCAGTCATAAACTTAAATATCTTATAAATTTTGCATGTATTATTTGTCTTCTGTAGTGCATAGGAAGTATTTGTAGTTATAATCGTCATTAATAAACGTGCTATTCATATGAAGGCATTATAAGTTTGCTCTTTTTAAAGTAGTAACTTCTGCAGGTTTTTCATATCTCATGGAATATAATAATGGATGAATGGTTTAAAGGAAAAGGAATAGCAGTCGTTTGAAAAGGCAACCCCTGTGGAGTCCCTCAAAATTCTGCAGAGAATTTCTGCAAGCAGTAACACAATCACAAATGCTCTTCATTTTGGGGATAGGTTGGTGTTCGGCGCTTCTACAAGAATTCTAATTAGGCCACTGGACTACACCGAGGCCAGGAGGAGAACTAACCCGATGCTGTATGTGTGTGTTCACAAGGTGACAGGATGATTTGTGCCTCTCAGGTAGCCCTGGGTATTTGGAAATGAGAAGGATGAATTTTGGAAATCTTTTCCTGTAGAAAAAGGTCTTTTCCTGTAAATTTTCAGGTTTTTTTCAGTCAGTTGTCTGTCATAATTTTTTTTTTTTCAAATCAAGGAGTTTTCTTATGGTGTGATTTTTAGCTACTTCTACTGAACAGCAACTGCAGGCATTCCTTCCATTCAAATAAGCATTTCAATGCCCTATATGTAGTTATTTGTTCTTGTTAGTTAAATGTGAGCTGGGTGGTTTTGCTGTATATTTAATGTAACTGTTGGTCAGCAGTGTAAAGGGCAGTGTTGTATAAAGAATTTTTTGACAAGTAATAACATTTGAAATTCTGCTGCCAGCATTTTAAAACACCTGATTAGCAAGAGAAATTCAGCTGTCTTTTGCACAGAGTCAAGAAGGGTTTCTAACTGGGTTCGTACGTGCCGTGTGTACCAACTGATGAGCAGTGGACCTAGCCAGAGATTCTTCTTTTCAGAGAAGGTGAATTATTTTTTTTCCCTGTGCGTCTGAATGGTGCTTGGAAAAAAACCCAAACATGCTGCCATCACATCTTGTATGAAGAAGAGCTGGAGCAGGAAGCCACCTTCTGAGAGTGTGTGAGGTCCACTGCCTGGAGCCATTGCAGCAGCACAGTGTGTGATGAAGGGGATCTATAAACTGGCCTTTCTTGCTGCACAGCTTGTGTTGCTTGGGCCCTTGGTTAAGCGTGCCTACACAGCCAGCTCATTGCCATGGTTAAAGAACGCTAACAGCTGTAAAAATGTGAGGTTTTGCAGCCATCTTTTAAAATATTATGGATGTTCTGGATATAAGGATAGTCCATAATTGTATCATACTTCCTTGTTGTTCTGAAAAGAGAAAAATGGCAATGAACCTACAGTCTCTTTGCACAGAACAACTGGAGTGGTTTGCTTAGGACCATTTATACCACCCAATGTGTAGCTGGGCATAGGAGACAGGAAGCTTCCTGCATGTCCTTGGGTTCACTCAAGAGCTGAAACCAGTACAACTCCTGATAAGATTATTCCACCAAGCATTCCAAGTTTATCAGAAGGGTTGCCGTGTATCATAAAAAACCAACCAACCAACCAACCAAAAAAAAACCTCAGGTAGAATATAGCATGCAGAAGCAGTTTTCCAGCTCCTCCCATTGCAGCACGTAAGTGACACAGTTATAGTTAACTCTGGATTATCAATCACTGTGAAACAGAATGGGAAGGTTTGAGCAGCTTTTTCACTGGTTTTGCATTCAATGATGAGGCTCTCGGAACCAATGCTAGACATGGACATGGCCAACTACAGTGAAGTTTTAGATCCAACATATACAGCACTGGAGTTTGAAACGATGCAGATTCTGTATAATGGCAATGGTGAGTTCTGCTCTGTGATGCAAAATCAAGCCAGTTAACAGAAAAAGTGAAGCTTAGTAATGCTATAAGGTGTTAGTTAAATGTTTTATTAATGGAGCATTGGGGGGATTGTTTTCAAACTACAAATCTGATCTTTTACACTTCATCACAAACCCTAAGTTAATAACATTATAATTCTTTAACATTAAAGAAAATAAAAGAGAGGTTGTATGTAATAAAGTAACTGAACTGTACTGTCACCAGTCAGTTAATCAAAGGAAGAAAATGGTGTATTCAGCAGTTGTTTTATTTACTGTGAGACAAATGAATAACTAGTATTGACAGTTTGGACATCAAAGTATATTTCCTATATAACATTCAGAAGGACAGGACAAAATTATCCAGCAGCTTGTGAAAAAAAAAAAAGCTACTGTTTCTTGATGCCTAGTTTATAATTGCTGGTCTAATAATTTATTTATTTAAATGTTAATTTATTTTTTCTAGGTAGGTGTATATATGAACATTTTTGAAAAAATCACTTTGGCTTGCTAGAGGCTAATGTTTAGCTGAGAAAAACTATTTGTGTTTGCTTGGTGTGACACTTTAGGTGTAATCTCTAATGCAATAAATTTTTAATAAATAGTATGGATAAGTTATACCTGAAATAGGAAGCATGCCATTTCATTCTGCCATCAAGTGCTGACCAAAGGAAAAAAAATGTCAGTCTGTTAAAGGGAAGAAAAGTATAAGGCAAATTAAACTACTCTAAAATGGCTTTCCAAATGTTCTAATGTACTTAAAAATGGTTTTATTGTATCATAAAATATAATCCATAGATATATTTAATATGTATTTTTAAAAGGCAGAACAAGTATTTAGTGATTTGCAGGAAAAATACTTAGCACCTGCATTTCTACTTATTCCTGCCATTTAGAACCTAAGTTAGTTTTTATTGTTGGGTTTGAAGTTTTATCTGTATTTCTGATGTTACTTTACAGCAAGCTGAGTAAACAAAAAGGTAGATTTGGTTGTTGATTGAGGAAGGAAAAACAGACCTTTATGCCCAAAATGATTGTAGAGCTATCACGACGATTGTGTATCTTTTAGATGATTTCTCTGCTTTCTGTTCTAATATGGGTGATTTTTATTGGTCATATGTTTTTTTGCTGAATAGCACCCTTTCAGACCTGTTAATGTTACATATAATGGAAAAGCAGATTAGGGAGGTTATGCTGTGTTGCATTATGTGTTGGTGATATAGCTATTTAAATTATTAACTGTAAGAGTTTGATAATTATTAGTTATTAGGTGTAGCCTTCTTGTGTTTAGAGTTTGCTTTGAGTTTAACCTAAGTATTTTCTTACAGAATTCATAGAAACATTGTCTTGTAGCTACAGTGCTAGTCTGGAATGGAACGCTGCCTCTTATGAACCTTCCTATGTGTCTTTTCTAGCTGTCTAAATTAATGAGAACAATTCATTAGAGAAGTATCACAAGCCACATCAAGGCAGATCATGCAGTTCTGTTGAAATCAAAGAATTTTTCAAAATCAGGTCAATTTCCCAGATGTTTTGTTTCAGAACAATACCAAGGAAAAGAAGCATATCCTTTTATATATATACAATTTACATTGCTATGAAATATTTCATCATTAAATTCGAATATTGCATTTAAAATTGTTCTGCTGTATCATTTTGATGCAAAATTACCGGACTCCAAAAGAAAGATTTAACGTTTTTCTAGCTAAAGTAATTCTGTAACCCATTTTTAAAAATAATTTTCCAGTCATGAAAAACGTAATTTTAAAATAAAACCTTTACATAACTGAATTCTTACCTTTAAGATTTCATTTTTATTTAATAAATTTTTAATGTAATTCATATCAATTCTGTGTCTGTAAAACAGAATAAAAATGTTACTGCTCTCTTTGTCTAAAGAATTCTGTTTAAACTCTAAGCTCTTCAGGACACAATGAAAATTTTATAGTATATTTGTGTAATACTTTTCAGTTTGATTTAGTACAATACGAATAATAATATGTATCAATATTAACAGTTTTAGTTTTTGACCTATCCCCTGTTCATGAACTCACATACTTGACTTTTGACTGTATGTTTGACTAACTAATTAACATGGCACTCTTTTCCTGATTGAACAACTACCAATGTTTAGGGCAATTGGAAGCAGCTTTCCTTCTGTAAACCCAGAAGCATAACAGAAAAAGCTATTTTGCAATTATTTCTTTGCACATGTCTGTTAAACATCGTTACTCAAAGAAGAATAACTATGTCTGAGTTGATTTCAAGTGAATTTCTTCAGTATTGTTTATCATATTTGATGACTAATTGTTAGTCACATAGCTAATATTCTCTTGTGCAAGTAAAGTCTGCATCAGTGTTCCTTTGGAAGTTTTTTTTCAAGGAAATAACACACAGTCCTCTTAGCTTGACTTTTTTTTTCATTAAGTATTATGCAAAAACTGTCTTTTTTTTTTTTTTTTTTTTAAATGTCACATATGCAGGTGTATCTTTGTATGAAAGTTGACAGTTATTGCCAGCTCCTATGAAACTGCTACATGAAATCTTTGCCAGCTAACTAGGCAACGCTGCTTTGTGCCAAAGTTCATCTTTATGTTTGTAAGAATATATGCAATTGTACATCCAGAGTTACACTTTAATTTTTAACCCTTTTCAGTTGGAAAGAGTTTTGAATAAAATTATTTGTTGTTGCGAACTTCATAAATTCTGTTGACATCTCTATAACTATTAAAATGGTTCATCTGGACAGATACTGATATAGACAGAACCAGATACAATCTGGTATATAAAAATGTAAAAAGCTGTATGAAAAGTAAGTGGCATTTAAAAGAGAAAAGGCCAGAAAAAGCCTTCATTTAAGCACAAATTGTTCATGAGGTAGTTGTTGAAAGTCTTGTCCATAATTACGTATGTTGTTCTTGCCTCTCCTCAGACAGTTCAGGAGAACCTGTCAACATGAATGCTGCTGACAACGGGGTCAGTGGTCTCTGTGCAATATGTGGAGACCGAGCGACTGGAAAACATTACGGTGCTTCCAGCTGTGATGGATGCAAGGGATTCTTTAGACGCAGTATACGGAAAAATCATGTCTATACATGCAGGTATTTCCAAAGTTTGTCTAGAGGCACTAAATTAATGAATGCAAGCAAAAATTACATTCAGATCTTTTCAAACTTTTCAGAACTATGTCCTTTTTCTTAAGGGATTCTAATGAGCATTTTTGATGAGCGTGTACTTCATGGTATATTCTTATGGTTGGAGAAAAATGTCTTTAATTCAAGACCACTTGATATTGCACATTCCAGATACTGCATTCCAGATGTCTGTTGATATTGTTGATGTCATTACATCAACGAAGACCTATTTCCCTCTTTTATTAATGATTACAAAGGTGATTCTCCTGAAAAACAAACAAACAAACAAACCCACCAAAACAAACAAAACCCCAAACAAAAAAAAAACAAGAAAACAAAACCAGGAAAAATTCTGATTTTCAGTAGCAATGTGAGAAGTATAATTCTTAACTGTTTTCTGTTTTTTTTTTCTTATGAAGGCAGTTTCTGAATAGAAAGTCTAAGATTTATGAGTCTTGTTTTAAGGGCTATGCAAGCACATCTGCACATCTTCCCACTTTGGCTGACACACTGCTCTTTTGAATGACCGTTTTGCCCCCTGTCAGTCCGAATGGCAATTTGCTAATTTCCAGATGTCTCACTGCCCAAATTATCACACTGCAGGTCTGTGCACCATATTTGACGAATTGCTCTGTGCAGGGGCAAGTGCGTAAAATGTCAGTTTTAAGCTATGCACAGAATATATGGAAAGCTCTGTGAGTTTAGACAAATCACTAAAGGAGAAAACTTTTTTTAAAGAATGGTTTACTACTGAAAATGTTCGCTACACTCTTCTGTGGTTGCTTAATCCTCTTACAAGGAAATCTCTCCCTTATAGAAATACCACAGTGATATAGCATAGACATACCCCTAAAGTGGTGTGACAAGGGCTGACATAAGTGAATTCAAAAAGAGCTCTGCAAAACACAGATCTGTTTCTCCAACAAACACATAGCAAAAAGGCAGAAGGAAGCAGGGAGGGAGGGGATGGCTCATATACATTCCCCTTAGGCACACCTGTAGGTGTGCATGAGAGCTTGAATAAGCCTTCTTGCAGTGTTATGCTCTGTGTGTTTCCTCATGTCTTTATGTCATTGTGTTGTTAGAAAATTTTCTTCCCCTTTTCTGTTGAGATTGTCATCTGTAATGATACAACATGTAGCTTGTTCTTTGGTATCTCCCAGGAGGAGTAAACTTTGCCACCCAAAGGTACTGGTTTTGCAGCTAAGGACTTCTTCATGCCAGTGACACTTGGCTTTTTCGTTGATTGTCCTTTCCTTTTTCTATTTGTAGCTTTTCTTATTTCCCCCCTCACTGCCATTTGATGGAGCCAGTTGCTGACATATCTCACAAATATACTGAGATGTAAATGAAGCACATAAAGATTTTCCACACTTGCCCATTCCAATGGATATATGTGGCTATACACACATATATTCCTCCAACTCTCAAGACTGATTAATAAAAAATTGAAAAATCCAACAGGAGAAGAAAGTCTGTGGTTATAGATATTGTCCTGACAGGCCAGATTAGGTTTGAGGGCTTTTGTTCCTGTTTTTGTTTTGTTTGCCTTTTGTTTTGTTTTGTTGTTTTTTGCTTTGTTTTTCTGCATAATCAGGGTGATGCTTTATTAATGCTTTATGCATCTACCTTTTCTTGTCTCTGATAGATTCAACCGGCAATGTGTTGTTGACAAGGATAAAAGGAATCAATGCAGATATTGTCGTTTAAAAAAGTGTTTTCGAGCAGGAATGAAAAAAGAAGGTAATAGAATCATTTATTATTTGATATACAGAGAGAAATAATCTAAATTAGTTTTAAAATTCTGCAAAAACTCCATCATGGAAAGACCAAATGACCACAAGAGCAGAGCAATAGCAAAAGAAAGGCAGTGGGAATATCAGAGGATTTTTGCATTGGGTTGTTGGGACTGTTGCTTCACTGGCAATTATGATGTAGAGGTGGAAGTCTCCCTGATCTGGTTCAAGTAAACACTCAAAAGTGGTTCTTTCATCACAAGCTTTGCCACCTGTTTTATTAGGAGCATGATATATCTGCCTGAAGGCCAGTCTGCAATGTAAAGGTGCACAGTTCTCCTGCACTATAACTAGTCTATAATATTTTCAGTCTACACATAGCTTTCTTAAGATAAAGAAAGCCGTTTCTTTATACTCTTGTATATCTATACTATAGTATTGCTTTGCTAGTGATTATGGGGTTTTGCTATGAGCTAAAATGGATTTTCTCCTTGCAGCTGGATGGGGATATTCTAAACAGTGTTACACTCTGTATGTATGAAATAGGTTTGCTAATTCTTGTGGATCACCTTGAACACAGTTTAGCCTTTTGGAATTTAAGCCATTAAAATCAATAATATATATATATAATCAATCTGATGTGAAGAAAAGGGAAGACCCGTGTGTCCACAAAAGCCATAAAAGTTTTGCAAATAGCAGAGCTTCGCAGACTTCTAAAACCTCAAATTAAAGAATAATTTAGCTCAGAAGGGACATCTGGAAGTTATCGATTCCAGGCCCCCATTTAAAGCAAGGCTGACTTCTAGGTTCAGTCAGGTTGCTTGGGACCTTCTCCAGATAGATTTATACAATCCCTGAGAGGGGAGATCCCACAACCTCTTTCAGCAACTTCTTCCAGTGCTTGACTACCCTCAGTGGAAAGAGCTTTTTCCTTATCTATAGTTGGAATGTGTCTTACTGCAATTAGGTTAGTGTCCATTGTCTCTTGTCCTTCAATGTGCATCTGAGAAGAATCTGTCTCCATTTTCGGTAAACCCCACCTCCACTCAGACCTCTCTTTTCCCCATAAACAAAGACACCTCTCTCTGATTCACCTTGTGCATTGCATCTCCATAGCCCTCCACTGGACACTGCTCCATTTTCCTCCAACTTTCATGTACTGGGGAGCCTAAAACAGAGAAATAATCACAACCTCAACCCGCTAGTGCAGCCTGGTGCATGGCTAGCTGACATGGCCATGAGGCATGCTGCTGACTCATGTTTGTGAAGATATATCCCAGACAAAACTCAACATAATTTACACTGCTCTGCCTCTTCTGGTCCCACCACCTATAAAACTTTAACTTTTCACTGCATCCAAGCCATGTGTATTCAAGACTTCTCAGTGCTAAAATAATTCAAAATGCTGAACTGTAAATTTCACTACTTGTGTGTGTTACATTCCTTTCTACACCATCAGAGGATGTCTCATAGCATAAGTGTAGCATAGTCTATAGGATAATTTCTCAGCTTGGTTCTGGCAACTTGTTTTCTTCAGGGTGAAGGTGAGAAACGATTCAGCTGGTAAAAGCTATACAAGCCCTCTTTGAGCAAGTATTCCCCCTTCCTCTTGGAGTCTCTGTATAAGGCAATTTTAGCCTGAACTGACAAAAAGACTTTAGCAAGACAGAGAATCCAGTCTAATCCAAAATTATACATATGCAGGAGAAAAATGAAGCATTTCTTTATGATTCTCAAAGTGCTCTACCAATGGCTTTCACTAGTGATTGTCATAATAGCTTACTATTTTTCTAATACTTAATCAGTGCTCACCTTCTTTTAATTGTCTATATAGCACTTAACTGCTGAGACTCAGTTTTTTCTTGATTCTTTTAAAAAGGTTATATTTTTTGTTTCCTGTCTACAGGAACATTTACCGCTTTGTGTTTATCACTGCACAACATTTCTTACTGTGACCTTAATAAAAGGCCCATCAATGAGTGTCCTTGGCAAAAAGTTAGTACACCTCTGGAATAAACTATGTGCATTGTTCAGATAAACCCTGAAAACTATTCAGTGTATAGAATATTTTATTTTTTTATTGAAGCCTTTGGTACTACTCCTAAATTCTGTAATGCAGATTGTTTCCCACAAAACAGCAAAAGTATCTTTGGAAATAAAGCTGCTGCTCTTAAAAGATGATGAGATTCCTTGTGCAATAAAAAGATTTTGATCAGCAGAACTTTTTTTTTTTTTTCCTTTTCTCCTTGGCCTAACCTTGGACATGATCTAGGTTTTAGAAAAATCTGACTGATAGTTTTATTTTTCCTTCTTGCTTCAGTTCAAAACTTAGCCTTGTTGCTTCATAAGCCTTGCATGTGCTGATTAAGGATTCTTTATCCAAAGCCCCTTCAACTGCCTTCTTTTGGACCCCATGAGACAAAACTTACTGGCCTGAAACTTTTTTAGTGCCTTTTTTTTTTAACTTAGTTAATGTTCTGTAAACTGTCTAGGAATGCAATGTCACTGAGGAGGACCATGAGATTTAAGTTTCAAAATTATCTTACTAGTGGATTTAGTTCATGATTCATTCCTGTTTCAGATTTCTCAGAGGAGAGCAGGAGTACAGCTTTCACGCTTCCTCTGACTGAGACATTTTGTCAGTGGTGGTGCTGTACCTCTTGACCTGTTCAGCAGTCTGGAGATGTCCATTTCTACTATTATCATAAAGCCTCACTTATTAAACTGGTAAAATAACAAAATGACAGCATGTGTTCAAGTTCAAAGGAAGAAGAGGTTTTACTGTAATAAAGCCAGTCACGAAAGTGCTGATTATTCAGTATCTATCTATGATTAGTTACACGTAGTTTTTACAGGCAAACTATATACAGATAAAGACCATAAACATGTAGTGTCACCCTACCTCATTACTCACAACTAAAGGCACAGGGTCTTTTTTGAATGTCATACCTTTTGATTATTGTAGTTATCTAGTACACTTGTGAAATTATATTATGTGGCAATGTCTACAAGTCAATAAATAAGATTATTATTCCTTTCCAGCTGTACAAAATGAACGGGACAGGATAAGTACAAGAAGAAACACTTTTGATGGCTGCAACATTCCCTCTATTAGCACATTGTCACAAGCTGAGACACTCTCCCGTCAGGTACTGAGATAAACCACATTATTTTTTTATGACTTTAAAACTATTTTTTCTAAGGTTAAATACTTTTCAGTTTCTTACTGAATATAATTATTGGGATTACTTTATTCTACTTCCAAAATGCACCCAGCTTCCGCTTCACAACGAAAAAAAAAAATAGAATACATTCCTAAAGCAAAGTCAATAAAAAAAAATTCTACTTTGTCCAGGACAATATGTTCTAGGCACCTTTCTTAATAAAGCTTTATGGTTCTGACTGCTTTTAAATCAGTTGCTGTCTCAGGGAGCTGGTGGCATCTATCTATTCTTGACGCTGGCTTTCTCATGAAACATTAGCAAAAAAATTGTCCAAAGACATTACATTCAAAGGGGTGTGGACACTCATTTCCTTACTTTCTTTTGAAAATAAAATTTTTAATATCCTTAGACATAATAAATAAGGCAAAGAGAAGTGTTCCAACTGCAGAGTCTATTCACATCTCGCTTTTAAATTTTCTTTGTCTCATCTGAACTTCATTTTCCTTCTTTTTTTCTTCCTATCCAATCAATTGCTGAATGGAACAGTCTCCAGTCCTTTTCTGCACCTCGGATAAATCATGGTCATTGATTCTGCATTCTTGCACCTCTACTAACTTACTTAGAATTTAACTGCCACCTTTATGATTTCATGCTGACTGATTTATACATCCCCAAATGTTTCATAATCTCATCCTTTATCAGCATCTCTCTTAGGGTGGAACTGTCTGTAAAGAATTGATGCAGGAATTACTGGGTGATAGTCTTTGGCACATATTGCGTGTCTGGGCAGACTAGCTGAACATAATGGACCTTTCTACCTTTCATACCTATAGTGCATGAAAAATATGCCTATTTTTACCTCCTTAGTAATTCTTTGAACTTGCTTATTGTGCTTTTTTTTTTTGGTGTTACTCCCTTAATCATTTACAACTGGTATATGCAATTCAGGAATAAGAGCTGTCCTAAACAGGATCACATCCTCAGCCTCTTCTGCCACAAAGTTGTTTTCAGCCTGTAGATTCCTGGCCTAAAACATCACCCTGAGTATACACACATTTATTCTACTTATTACTTGGTATGTTGTAGTAGGAGGGAATTGCTCCCACTATGCCAAGCATATGTGAAGATACACTCTTGGCCTCAAAGACCAAGAGTCACATTAACATGATAGAAAAGTTGTCTTAAAAGTCTCTTAAAAGTCTTTGTTTTTCTCTCGAGTGAGTCTGTAAGACGAGTTCAGTCCTGTGGAGGGACTTGGAGGAGGTGGTACTGTCACAAATCATTAGCCAAGTCCTTCAGCTGTGAAATGAGGAAGAAGGTGGGATTCATCCCTTTTAAAATTTTCATGTTAAAATAAAGAAAAGGAATTATTTTGTCCCTGAAGATCCTTTACAGGGGCAAATTATCCAAGTCTGATATTTCTCCTGCGGACCCAGGAGAGGCTTCCTAGGTTATGTAAATATGAAAAGGACATGCTGGACTATCACAGGAGTAAAGACATGTGTCTCTGATGGTTCTCAGAATGATAGGCATATAGTGTTATATGGTCATGTTCATCAAGTTGTTAATGGTTACAAGTTGCACCAGGAGAGGTTTCATCTCACTATAAGAAAGAAATTTTTTACAGTGAGAACAATCAGTCACTGGAACAACCTTCAAAGGGCTGTGGTGGAGTGTCTATCACTGGAGTTTCTCAAGATGTGATTGTACAGGGTGGTAGGTGACATCATCTAGTCTCCCTTTCTCACAAAAAGTTGGATGACATGACTTTTCGAGGTCCCCTCCAACCTGGGCTGAACGATGATTCTGTGAAGTCAGCAACTCCCATGTGGCACCCCAGAAATGAGATGCAAGTTAAAGCAACTGAGAAATAGAAAGAAGGTTCTCAGCCCCATATGCTTTTGAAGTGATGCAAGCCTAGGCGTTCATAATGAGCTCCTTGGGAGTCATCCCTTGAATCCCCAGCAGAGGCTCGGCAAGTAATTTCAGCACAGAGTCTACAGTTTGTCCTATAAGATACAATTTATAAAGCTTTGGTTAAAAGATATAAAAGGAAGGAAAATGTAGTAAGTTCATGAGTCAGAAAGTCTAATGGTTAAACAACCTGCCTGTTCTTCACCTTCTTGAATTAAGTTGTAGTTGATGCATGGTGGTATCTTTTTCTGGTAGATCAGAGTGCCTCCTGCTATCAGAACTCTCTTCTCTGTGTGGGTACTTTTGAATCATGATCAAGACTCCTCTTACTCTCTTGGAAAAAATGAAATATGTTGAATTTCTTTACTCTCTTTCTGTACTGAAGGTTTTCTAGAGTGAATTGTTCTGGTAACTTTCACCTTAATGATATTCAGTATTTCAACTACGTTTTTGTAGAACAGATGCCAGAAATGGACTCGTGATTACAGCAGGGGTTTCACAAATTCTGTGTCTACAAGGAGACAATACCTCTAACTTTTTCTTACATTATAACCTTTCAATTAGGTGTCTGAGGATTTTTTCACCTGCTTAGCTGCTGTATTTTCCTGAGAACTGATGTTCAGCTGGTTAACTGCCATTTATATCTAAGATGTTTTCAGTGTTTTAGACTACTGAATTATGTAGGAAGCACTGAGCTTTAGTTCAAGAGTTCAGCTCCTTTTGATGACCCAAGGATAATAAGGTTTCACCACAGATCTCACTGGAGAGTTTAACATTGATCTGGAAGTGAAGGGGATCTGGTAGGAGTCAACCTAAATAGCATCCACCATCCTGAAATTTGTAGCTACACAGTACTGGAAGATTAAAAAAATTTTTTGGGGTGGGAGGAGATAATGAAATTACAGAATTTCCCGAGTATGCTTTCTGTAATAAAAAGTAAGGTGAAAGTCAGTTTAATAGGCCTTTTACAGTGATGAGGTTTTACTGTTGCTGTGGTGGGCTTTTTCTTTTTCTTCTTTTTTTTTTTCTTCTTTCTTTCTTCTTTCTTCTCTCTCTTTCTTCTTTCTTCTCTCTCTTTCTTCTTTCTTCTCTCTCTTTCTTCTTTCTTCTCTCTCTTTCTTCTTTCTTCTCTCTCTTTCTTCTTTCTTCTCTCTCTTTCTTCTTTCTTCTCTCTCTTTCTTCTTTCTTCTCTCTCTTTCTTCTTTCTTCTCTCTCTTTCTTCTTTCTTCTCTCTCTTTCTTCTTTCTTCTCTCTCTTTCTTCTTTCTTCTCTCTCTTTCTTCTTTCTTCTCTCTCTTTCTTCTTTCTTCTCTCTCTTTCTTCTTTCTTCTCTCTCTTTCTTCTTTCTTCTCTCTCTTTCTTCTTTCTTCTCTCTCTTTCTTCTTTCTTCTCTCTCTTTCTTCTTTCTTCTCTCTCTTTCTTCTTTCTTCTCTCTCTTTCTTCTTTCTTCTCTCTCTTTCTTCTTTCTTCTCTCTCTTTCTTCTTTCTTCTCTCTCTTTCTTCTTTCTTCTCTCTCTTTCTTCTTTCTTCTCTCTCTTTCTTCTTTCTTCTTCTTTTTTCTTCCCTGGTATAACGGCAAATATAAACTGACCTTTTCTCAGGCTTGGGTTTATCTTATGTTGTCTTTCCTACCTGGCTTAAGAGCAAGCCTGGTTTTGTTCCTTTACTTGAAAAGTCATTAAGAATTTCAGGATTTGGCTCAGTGATTATGTGAAAGTGCCCCAGCTTCAGGCCCAGAAATATATTGCTGTCTTCTTATTTCACAGAACACTGTTCACTGCAGGTGGTCTAATGCACACTCATATCCTTTACATTTGCTCTGAAATGTCTCAGGCCTCTGCCTATACTGCTGCTTCATCATTACAAACCATTCTCCTCCAGGCACTAAAGAACCCCCGTTTTACTTTCTAAAGTTAATGATACTTATCTTTTCACTAGAAGAACATGCTACCCCTTTATCTCTGTCTTTCTTTGACCTTAATGTTACTGCATGGTCCTATGAGCTCTTTTTTTTTCTTTTTTTTTAATTAAGCAAATAGCAACCATTTTAAAGGAAAATCTGCCCCCCCTCCCCAATAATAAGGGGTTTAAAATTTAAAAATCGTATTTTGGAATGAGAAGATATTGTATCAAGATAAGAATAGTGTAATTTTTAACATACTATAATACACACTGGTAATAATGATAAATAAAATTGTGTCATTTATGTGCAGACTAATGGTCCGTATGGTGAAGGAATTTCTCAAGAGTATGCATAATTACTACTGCGATTTTTTCTTAAATATGCTGTTAACCAGTGAAAATGCAATTATATGAAATTTAACGTTGTTAATTTTTTCTCTCACTATGGCCAGATCTCAATCTCCAGTCCTGGTGCTAGCACTGACATAAATGTTAAGAAAATTGCTAGTATTAGTGATGTCTGTGAATCTATGAAGCAACAACTTTTGGTACTGGTGGAATGGGCTAAATATATTCCAGGCTTCTGTGAATTACCACTGGATGACCAGGTATAAGAGGAAAGAGAGAACTTTAATTACTGCCCTGTTATTTCTGTGATATTTAAGTGTTATGATTAAATGCTCCTTTTTTTTTTTCTGATCAAATAGAGCTGGAACATCTTAAAATTTTTTAAAGTTTTGAAATAGCACCACCACAAAAAAATAGAGGAAGTTTATAAGGCTCTAGCACATTAAAAAAAAAGAAGCAGCAAACCACTATGTGTTCCAGTGTTTTGTGCTTTTCTGTATTCTTTTGGAAGCAGAGATACTAAGCTGCATGCAAAAATGAAAAAAATATTATTAAGAAACCCCATGTTTTTTCTGATCTTGCAGAGTATTTATTACATGTTCACATTTCATTATAATATGGTTTAAGACAGCCTGTTTTTTTTCATTTGAAGCAGGTCTTCTGTACTTGCAAAAAATAAAAGCCATTAAAATCTCTAACAAATGCCATACATACTGTACAATCCATAGCAAATAGTCTTTCATATAACACAATATACTAAAACTATGTTGCATATAATGAGTGTGGCGGAAAATGCATCAAATCTTGAAAATTCTTAAGGGTTTTTATGACAGAGGTCTGATCTATCATCACATCTGTAATATATCCTAACATATCACTGGGTTTCAGAGTAAGTTTTACTGGCACACTCAGAACCAGTGTTTCTATGTTGTGGTAAGCAGTTCTCTCACCGGCCGCCTGGGCAGGAGATTAATACATGTCTCAGGATCACTTGATTCCAGTCCACTAAAATCTGATTCAGCTTGAAAAAGACTCTGTGACGTGTGAGGAGTAATTCCTCCTTTCTGCCTCTTCAGTTTCTTAGTCTTTAACAAAATCCTGCAAAGAGGGTTAGATCATCCTTGGGTTTGAGACACAAACTGAGCTCATTCCCTTTTATACTCTTCCTCAGGAATACGGAGGTGTTTCAGGCCACAGGAGACCCCCAAAAATAGGAGCTTAATGATGTTTTTGCAGATCCACAGAATATGACGTGTGCACAAGCTCAACATACTGGAATAAGTTAAAAATCTGTTCATGTGAAAGAAGGAGAATTTTGAATGCATTGGTTACGCAAGGGAAACAAAAGCAACCAAAAATATTTCTGTTTTTACTGTTAAGATGGCATGAAGGAAAAGAGAAGGGATCAGACTTCATTAAAAAGTTCCTGTTGTATTAAAAAAAAATCAGCTTAGAGAGATAGGCTGAAAACACCCCTGCTGTGCAGCTTGAAGAGTACCTTTTGGGAAATACTCCAGAACCTTAAGTATCTTAGAAGAGTATTAACAAAAGTATTGGGAGTTAAAACAAATGACACTTTTGCATCTGTGATAGCCTCTTTGTAAGGGGAATTGTGCATTTAGTTATAAAATAGACCATCTAGTTTTGAACAAATCATTCCTGATCTGGGAATCAGCCTGATTTACAAACCATAGAGCAGGCCAGAGCAGATAAGTTAACTCTACTGAGAATCTGAAAAGTGTTAACAATTAAGTATTCCTAGGTGCTGTGTACCTTTACATAACTCATAAAGTATTGGTTTGGATTTGGAAGAAAATAATTACTTGAGCTCTTAGGAGTTCCTTGAGGAAATAGAGGCCAGCACTGAAGGTTCAAGCAGACATTAAAAACAAACAAAAGTAAATAGATGACAAAGAGTAAACTAATTACCACATTTTAAGTGCCTTCCTGGTATCAATCAGTTTTCCTCTTTGTTGGCAGTAGTGGATATTTTAGCATATCTGGCTTTTTTGGGGAAAAAGCTCTTTTAAGTGCCACCTAACTTTTTGGTTCAAGGTAAGAAAAGTGAAACACTGGTAGCGACAAAATTTACTGTAACAGTTTAGTCTTTAGTGTCAACTTAAAATTACAGAGAAAACTTTGTCAAGGGAATAGGCACTAGGAAAAAAATTCAAGTATTTATTGAGCAGTATTTTGCAGACCTGCATGTTTAAAAGCTAGACCAAATGCTAGAAGTGACAGAGGACAGTTTAATTATAGTGTGCTGTTAATATAGTGCTAAGGTTTTTACATCCACTTTACATTTTACATTAGAATATTAACAGTCTTATACATGTACCTATAGGTGAATACACTCATGGTAACATGCATCCTAATTTCTTTTGTCTTTACTGGAACTTAGTGCGTTATCTTCTAATGAGTCTACTGTTTTTCTCCTGAGGTTGCCCTCCTAAGAGCACATGCTGGGGAACACCTGTTGCTCGGAGCAGCAAAACGGTCCATGGCATATAAGGACATTTTACTTTTAGGTAAATATTGGTTTTGTTTTAATTAATAATGATGATGTTACAATACATTAGCAACCATGTAGTCACTTAAGTGGGGCAACTGTTCTGGCACAATCAAAGCAATGTATTCTCTGAATGTCAAATAGCTATTAATGACATAATGTCACGTGCCCTGTTCCAGCAAAAGCAGGTGGACAGTTTTGTGTGAGTTAATACAGCTAAAGGTTTATTGCATATCAGAAACTGCAACTTAAGGGAAATTCTGGCAGATTGTCTCTTTACATTAGTGTCCTTTCTGCACTTTTGTCCATAAAAAACCCAGAAAAAAACAACAACAAAAAACCCAGTATAAAACCTTTACTTAAGAGAGGAGCAGCCATCCTGCGGCAAATAGACTTGTTTCAGTCTTTGTGAAAACCATTTATCTGGATCTTTCCCAAGACCCCTTCAGAAATAGTCAGAGAAGACCCTACACACTAGAAAATTGGACCGCCTGTTCTCTGCAACCCACTTTCCCAGGAGTCCTCTCACTGCTGCCTTGACAGTCACCACGTGGCCATCCTGTAAACAGCCTGCCTGTTGTCCGCTGCCATGTGGGAGGTGGGTGCATCCATGGCACAGTGAGGATTCACACCCATATAAGCATATTCTTGGTCATTTGAAATGTCTCCTTCACTGAGTTGTATAAAGAGAGCATGGCTTTAGAGAAGGGGGCGTCATTGTGTGGTGGAAGCATGTCTCCTCTCCATTCACACAAGAGAGAGGCACAGTAATACAATGAGATGTGTGCCTGTGTTAATAGTGATGTGATGAGGCATTTGTTAGTGTTGGTTGACACAGTTCTCTGCCCGTCTGAAGTGCACCCTGCCAAAACCAGTCTCATTAAACGTGTGCAGCACTTGGGCTGTTTTGTGAGAAAATGTGTAGGTCTTCTTGGATAGGACTTTTTATGTGAGGCAAGATTATGCAGAATATAGATTCAGACTAGGTTCTTCGCTGGCTGTGTGGTGCAAGGGGGTTTTCTGCTACTTGTTCTCCTTCCTCTTTGGGCCTTCCTTTACACAGCTCTTAATCAGCTTGAATTTATTTTTACACATGTGGTAACATTAAAGGGACAGGAAGGGCTTGTGCTGGAGTTATTACTCTACATCGATCCTTTCAAATTAAAGACTATAAAAAATCATGTTCATAACACAGTTCTTTAGATACAGTTTTACTGACAAAATTAACAGAAATAAAAAGGAAATATTTACAGCATTATTTGGGTTAGGAGGTAATAAGGGCAAATAATGAGAAAATAATAAGCAGAAAATCATAGTCAACATCAGCATATATACTGAAAGAAGAAACAGTTTGAGGCTCCAAGGCTTATTTTTGATATTTGGAGGTACATATCTGTAGAGCTTATGAGTCATTTTGGTATGGATGTCTTGTGATATAATCATCAGCTTTTCTTTCAAAAACTGCTTGATGGCTTCTGGAAGCTTTCCCACTTTTCTCAGCACTTATGTCAAATGATTTCTGGACAGAAGGTAAATTAAGATGTCATGATGGAGACTTTCCCAAAATGAAAATTTTAAATTAAAAGAGCAAGGAAAATTCATTCTTCACTGAAAATATTAAGATGATTCTAAATTTTATTAGGAGTAGCAGAAGCATCTGTTAGAAATACTCCTGGTGCCGCCTCTGGAAGAAGGCTTCTTTGTCCATTGACAAATCCTGATCATTCAGCTTCAGATTTATTAATTTAATGGGGAAACATGAAATTTTAAGATAAGTTTATCATTATATTCAGCTGTTATGTAAAGATAAAGGTCTTCTTGCTCCATGCTTCTGCATTCAAACATGGACCTCAGTCTTGTGGACTAATCAGCAGCTGTATGTGTTGGTGTATTTACATGCACAGATTATTTAATGGGTGACAGCTGTATTTCACACATATGCTTTCCCTGCAAAATACAGTTTTGTATAATACAAAGAAGAATTATTACTCTAAAAAAATATTAAACAATTTGATTAGGCATAGTAAAAGGTGCTGTTGAAAATGGACTACATCTAGTATGTTACATCAAAGTCTTTATATCAATCCATATCTTGGTATTCTTTCTCTCCAAGGCAACAATTACATAATCCATCGCAACAGTACTGAAGTAGAGATCAGCCGAGTGGCAAATCGGATTCTAGATGAACTAGTTCGACCCTTCCAGGAAATTCAAATAGATGACAATGAGTACGCTTGCTTGAAAGCAATTGTGTTTTTTGATCCAGGTACCTTTTTGAAAATATCTCTCAAAATTATTGTGCATGTTATTATATTGAAAGTAATTTTTGTTGATGTTGCACCTGCTCATGTTATCTAGCTGGATGGAAAAGAAAAAAATGAAAAAAAGTAAGGCGCTCCTCCCAAATCATAACCTGCCTTGACTTTAAGTTTTTGTCATTTTTTAAGATGCAAAGGGTCTGAGTAATCCAATGAAGATTAAGAACATGCGGTTCCAAGTCCAAATCAGTTTAGAGGATTATATTAATGACCGTCAGTATGATTCCCGAGGAAGATTTGGAGAACTTCTGCTTCTACTGCCTACACTCCAGAGCATCACTTGGCAAATGATTGAGCAAATACAATTGGTTAAATTATTTGGAATTGTTAAAATTGACAGCTTGCTTCAGGAAATGTTACTGGGAGGTAAGCTAACAACTTTTTAAATTTACCATGTTGTATTATGCCAACTTTAGCATACTGGGATGTTGAGACAATCATGATGTAAGCAAGAACTTTGACTGCTGCCTTGCTGGCTGAGCGTTGAGTCATATGATTGTTAGCTAAAGCCTTCTTGTCTTGGCTGCTCATTTAGTCACAGTCTTACAACCTCAGATTGTGCTGTGTACTTCTTAGTCATTGCTGGGTATCTAGTCATACGACTTTCTAGGCAGATGGAAGAATCCTTACAAATATTTAATGAAATCCACTGTTAATGCAGTCAAACCAGTGAAAATAAAACACAGTACTTAATATGGTTGAAGTCTGGTTAAATTGTTTAATGAATACCCAGAGACAATTATTCAAATTGCCAATCAAAATATTTGTTCTTTGGAAAAGTAATTATTGCAATATAACTCACTGGCAACAACACACTCTTTTAAATTGATATATGCTTATGTTCTTTCTGCAGGTACTTCTAATGATGCCAGTCATCTGCATCATCCAGTACATCCTCACTTAACCCAAGATCCATTAACTGGCCAAACTATCCTCATAAGTTCAATGTCTGCTCCTGTACACACAGAACAGATTTGTAAGTAATTACAAGTTAACCTTCTGTCATAACATTTCAGTGTTACAGAGTTTAAAATATTAACTAGAATGGTGGCCTGTCAGTGCTCATAGAGTTATTTCATCATAATTCTTAAATCAAAATAATTGTGCATTAAAAAATTATGTATATAAACAATCTTAAGTGACTTTGACCTGAATTTAATCTGATTTTTAAAATTCAGCACTATTCTGATATATCATTGGTTTCACATGCACAATTTTAAAAAAACTAAAAAACTGATAAATAAAATATTCTATTTACCTAGCATGCCGAATGTAACAGAACTTCCTTTTTGGACAGTAGTAGGTATATATGTATGTAGAATAGGTTGGAATATAAAAATATATAATTCTTTCTATATTCTTTTTCAGCAACTCCAGAAACCCCATTACCTTCCCCTCCTCAAGGCTCTGGGCAAGAATACAAAATGCTTACAAGTCAGGCTTCAGTCATTGCACAGCAATCTATTTTGAAACAAAAACCATTGTGATAATGTTCCTTCCTCCCTTCCTTCCTTCCTTCCTTCCTTCCTTCCTTCCTTCCTTCCTTCCTTCCTTCCTTCCTTCCTTCCTTCCTTCCTTCCTTCCTTCCTCCCTCCCTCCCTCTCTTATGCACTAGATAAACTGGTAGGACACTTGCACATTTAAAATCTCAGGTTGATAAAGGAAATTTTTTCCTCAGCAGCCACTACTGTGGATGTTTCTTAAAACACCTCATGATTTGGGAAGTAGTACTCACTGTTCTGACTGCCATGTACAACTGTAACTGTGGACACTTCAGTCTGACAAATATGTAGAGATGTTGATATTATTTTTAGATCTCTTAACTACACAGATTAATTTTTTATTTGTTTTAGTTTTTGTCTTAATATTATTGTTTTAGTCGTGTATATATTAAAATTTTTTTCATTGTGATGGAACTCGTTAGCGCTTATTTAGCTGTGAATTGTAGACATTGAAAGCAGGTTAATCAAACAAAAGCCAAGATTCCTTAAATGGTAAAGCACTAGGCTACCAAACAGAGCACATGTATTAAATACAGAGGAGAAAATAATGGACAGAAATACTCAACTAATTTAGAAAAAAAAAAAGAAAATCTTATTTGAAAGAATCTTCCCTTTCAAGTAAAAATTCAACAAAAGAGTTGAATCCTCCCTGCTTATCTGTTTCTATGAGTCAGAGGGCCTGCCACGTGCAAACATGTTTGAGGACTTTTTAAAATCTGCATACACAGTGTTGTCTATATCAGCCAATTGAACAGTGCCAAGGCATGGGTGCAGGCATTTATATTGCGAAATTCTTAGAACAGTGACTGGTATGCTTTTGGGTAAGGACTAACTAGTTGCCTCCGTAACAACTTCTTGGCAGATTTTGGGAATTAAGCCAGTCTAGGACATGTTTCACTAGGTGCTTTGGATATGGCCACCTCTCTTTAGAGGCACAGAGAATATAACTAGGAATATGCCACTTGACCTCAGGGCTGGAGTAGAGACTTTTTACTGTTTGATTTACTAGTGTACATGTAGCCATTGTGTTTACCTGCCTAACTGGCTAGTGAATCCATGTTTCAGCAATCACTCTAAACTTAACCTACAGAGTATTCATAGTTATGTAGTAGCTCTGTGTCTGGAGAGCTATGGCTTACTAACTCAAGCAGCAGATGTGCCTAAGTTCAGCTCCAGATGTTCCTGGTTTGAGCCACGGTATTTCAAACCGGAAAAGAACCAGCACACCAAATGCTAATTCTCTGGATTTTTAAGAGGTTTTCAGAAGCTTGGGATGAATTGACTTACTGTGACGAGCCCCCTTCTCCTCCTCTTCTTCCTCCCCTGCTGGTCTTGGGGGAACCAACATTGACTAAGTTTTGTGTCTGGAGTCTATAAAATCCTGTCTGGATTTGGAGCCTCTGTGGATTTGCACAAAGGGGACCTTGTGACACATGCTCACTTGGGCAATATGCTCACTCAGTAACAATTTTTGAAAATGATCTATTATGATGTATAAAGTGACCTGTTGTTCATACAATACTGATGTCATAAGAAAATCACCTCTTTGCACATTTTATTTATTCTAGACAGCAATGATTTTTTTTAGTATTTCAAGGTAGACTTTCTTCCCAGAAGTAACGTAAGAGAGAAACAGAGAAAAAAAGAGCTAATAAAATACTGCAGTTTGCTGAACTATTGCAAAGAGAAAACATAGTGGAGTCAGAAATTCTGCAAGGTGAGATGTTGATCATCCTGAACCAGATACGTGCATTAATCACAGCATCCAAAGATGGTGTAGTTAAACCTCTGGCTTTTAAAAGTTACTGAAACAAACTATTACAATTCTTCAGATATATTTTTTGCAGGCAGGAAATGTAACACAGTAAATGCTGAGCTGACCTGAGCATTGAAAAGGCTTTAGTGAGAATACACTTCCCACCAAGTAGATGCTGTATTTCTTTATGTTATTTTAAAGTAGTTGCTTTTGTAAAGTCTGCATATCGTAGCTCTTAATGTTTGCCTTTTGCTCTTTAGAGTGTTTTTCTTTTTCCTGGTTACTGTTTATTTTTTATCAATGCATTGCTCTTTTTATAAGTTCCTTTTAGTATGGGTTTTTATGACAGAATAAAGTACCAAAGTTTTACCATTAACTTTAGGGGGATCCAGACTCTGCTATTTTTACAGGTTGGCCACCAATCCTTCTTGAGGAAATGAAAAGGTAAACCAAGCATGAGAGATACTGAGCAGCCAAAAGTTGACTGATGTGGGTCGCTTTTGTGTACTAGTCATAGAGAGAATGTTTGGCTGAAGATGGATCTCCATGACTTTACTGTGTCAGATTAATTAAGTCAGTCCCATAAACATGGCAGTATTGATCCAACTAAAAACATTTAACTGGAAATAAAAAGTTGTCCCCACCCTTACCTTATATAAGCAATGTGCATAATAGCTGAACGGGTTTAGTTTTCACACGGTACTTTAGATATCAAGTGTACAATAAAACGTTTTAACACACTGCCAAAATGTACTGGATGAAAAATATACTTTAGTATTTTATCTGACAAAAAGTTGTTATCTGTTTTGTATGATATATTGCAGTTTTGAATAAGAAGAACACCACTGTAATTTATTGGGAAAAGCTGATTTATTTTATAATGTAACATTATTTTTGTAAACTTAATTATGAAAAATTCAGAAATGATTAGCTTTGTTAAATATTAAATTATAATGAGATGTAACTTTATATGTTTGAACTCTGATACGAAGTTTTTGTGTTGAGCATTTGGACTTGAGATGGTTGCTGGAAATATTTCAAATGGACTGTTTTTCATCAAAGCTCAATAAAGAAAAATGAATGATCCAAATGACACATTTGCCTTTTGCTAATTTTGTGACTATTTTGACTATTTACATAAACAATGACGATGCTTTATATTGCTTACGATATGAGTAAATATAAAACTGGAACATGCTTTCATCTCTACAGTCTTCACAACATCAGTGTGGCTGAGGTTGGAAGGAAGCCCTGGAGGTCATCTTGTCCAACCCCTCTGCTGAAGCAGGATATTGAAATCATATGAAAGAACACGATGGCAACATTTTAGTTGATTCTGCTGTAACATGGCAAAGTATTACATAGCTATGGTTTTCAATTTTAATTCTGACTCAGAAAATAATTGAAGCACGTGCTTAATTCCATCTGTGTTTAAAATGAAGCATATGTTCTACAGCCTTTTTTTTTTTTACCTTCTTTTCTGGACAGGAATAACTTAACAAATCACTCCCTTTCGTTGCTCCAGTGCATTCCTATTTAGGGTAATTTAGTTGCAACTAAGCCATTTTTGGTTTTGTAGATAAAGAATTTAGAAACTTTAAAAAGATTCTCTAAGATGTATTTTTTTTTAAACAACCATTATCTCCTTAGCCTTGGAAAGTGTGTTCAGTTGTATGTCTCCTTTGAGTAGATTTTGGATAGAGTTGGGGGTTTTTTGTGGTTTTGGTTGTTTGGTTGTTGTTGGTTTTGTTTTTGTTTTTTATTGAGGGGGTGATAATAACACGATGAATTGGGCTGTTTGCTTTTGTTCACATGTGCTCCACCTTCAAGTGCAGAGCTACAAACCAAAGCTGTGGCTTTGGTTGAAAAGTTGGGTGAAATTACAAGGTGTACTACAGTCTTTCAAAGGAATTTAGTGAATGGAGAAAGGAAAGAAGGCCTGCACAAATCTGTTGACACCATCAATTCCATTAAAAGATTATGAGAACCTTTACAGTAGAGGTGTAAGATCAGACAGTTTTGCTTGATATAGTTTGGTTTATGATACAGTATATCACCTGTATATTGCAAACATCAGATTAAGCTGAAACAGCTGATTCATTTACAAATTTTCTTGAACAGTTCATGAAACACATCCCAGCAACCTATTATGCCCTCAGGTGCCTACAGTTTGTTGGCTCTCCACAGGACTGCAGTGTGGGCAGGCCTGGGCACTTTCCTCATAAATGGCTGATAATGCCATGGGAGTGAAATGGGGCCCTTCATGTAACCCATGGCAGTGCCTACTGTCAACAGTCCCCTTTTTTCATTGCATCTTCTTGCGTGTGGCACAGTTGCCAGTTGCATCACCTGCACTACATGTGTACATGTCCTGACCACTTTTCTTCAAGCAGCATTGCAAGTTCCCTCATTCTGGGAACACTGCAAAACAGTGAGCACCCAGCTGATGCTACAATGCCAGCAGCCAGAGTTGCCTTGCAAAGTGATCATGGTAGCAACTGATCCATTTATGCTAAGTCAGGTTTTATTTCATACTTCTCCACAGGCCAACTGAGATGAGCTAAAAACTTGGTCAAGTTTTTTTAGTTGTATACAGAGGCAAAAGAAAAGAAGCTGGTGATGTTCTCATCTGTCACCTTCACAAATAACATCAGCCACTTGATCTGCAGACTAATTATGTCACCTATTATAATGGCCCGTATTTCCTGTCTTTTTGAACTAAAACAGCAAAATAGATTGTTACAACTGCTGTCTTGCTAAAAATATGCCAAATTCATAGAAATACAGCTTTGAGATCATACTAAACTTTATTTTTTAGCCTATGCATTTTGCTGCTTAAATGAAATGGTGCACCTTATGTTACATTTTGATCAGCAAGCAGTTTTTCCCCCTCTGTTTTTTTTATCCCCCTCACAACAGAATGAATTTTCATGAATACGACTGCCCAACAAAGCATCCCATTTTTCAGATGCCTGCCTTTTGTAATTTAAATAATGCAAGCATATGAACATAGAGATTTTGCATTAAGAAGCAAAGGCAATCTCACCAAAAGAGTTTATTCAATATATTTCCAACATCATCTATTCCAAGATATAATTAAGATTACCATGGCCCAAGACTAATTTGCTGTGGTTTCCAAAAAGTGAAGCAGATAGCAATTGTAATAGAGGACAAGAATTTTCCATATAAAATTTTTCATTGTCATATTAGATTTTTTAATGAGCATTAGTCTTGATCAGAAATGTAATAAAAGGGGAACAATACTCTAAAATATACAGACAGACGTATTATAAAACAGCAAACTTTATATATTTAATTTATGTACTGTGAAGTACACTTTTCTTTTGCAACATGAACATTAATATCCATTTTTTATCTCAACAGCAAAATCACAGTTTAGCTGTAGCATGATCTATCCTTTATTTTAATCTGTGTTTTTTTGCAGGTTGATTAAAATTGCATCGTGTGATTAAATACATATAAGCAGATATTCCATCCCTGTGACACTTTGCCTGTTCAGAGATTGACAGCCTGAGGTGCTGCTCATTAACCAACAAATAATTTGAAAATGAAAATAGAGATGAGTACTTCTGGAGAGCAGGAGAGGAATCCGCATCTTCCTGATAGTGAGGAAAGCACAGTTGGAGCTTTCAGCTTTTGTCTTACAGGAGGAAACTCCTGCTTAAGGAGAAATTTGCACTTTGAAGATAGGGGTAATAGTGGGAAAAGAATCCCCTGAAAAAATAGTGTTGTTTGTCTCAAGGGTACCCAGGTAGAGAGGACAGATTCAAGAAGGCTTGATCAGCACAGAAGGGCAGTCAGCAAAGGAGTTAAGACAGCAGTATTGCCTTTTACACAGCACTATCACCTTTTGCAATGCCTTATCTTCTCGAGGTATACGAGTATGTGAAAAAGAATATTTCTTTTGTCATGGTTAGAGCAAGCTCCAGGGCATCAAGGTTAACAGAGAACCTCCTTAAGCAGCGACATTTACAAGCAGAAAAATCAGAACAAATATTATTTTGATTTGGAAACAATTCAGCTTATTGATTTTTTATACAAGTCAATCCTTCTGGTATTTTGAGTGCTCTTTTCAGATTTTAAATGCTTGGAATTGACCATGATATGTCAGATGTCATCTTCATGTTCTGCCTAGTGGGAGGGAGTGGGAACAGTGAGTGAAGATGTTAAAAGGCCAAAAAAAGAAAAAAAAAAAGCCAAAGGAGTGAAAACTCTCAGATCCAAAGAATACACCTCCATGAGCACACCAAATAGATTGATGTGACCTACTTCAGCTCAAGCATGTGAATGGAACTATTTTCCCAAATTACTGTCTTCAACCTTAATAATATTGTTCGCTGGTGATAAAGGTTATTTAGTGTAATAACTATTAATTGCATTGCTCTGTCCTCTTTCCCACCTGAATCTTATCTTTCCTAGAGTAAGAGTCCTTATTTATTTACAGCTTAATTTATATTGAATCTTGTGCCTGAGAATCCTTGAACCCATCAAGCTTACACCACTTGTGTTGTCACACTGCTAGCCCCATTTCATGTGAGCTCAGGCTGAGTTTCCTGGGGCAAAAAAAAAGCACCCAGTAGAATAACTAGAAAGGGCAAGAGAAAACAGCAACAGATTTAGAAGGATGCAGAGCATCCTATCATTTCTGTTACTCACTACTGCTGAACTCACTACCTACTGTTTATGACCTCTGAACATGTTAGCAACTGCACGGTAGTTCCTCATGTCACAGGCAGACATATGGTGACACAAAGGCTTATATACTGCCACTCATTTTCTCTGTGCAATCTACATCTGGATTGTTATGGGGAGGGTTTGGAAGATGTAAGCAGGACAGTTATTTCATCCTATTCTTTTGTTTAAAAACAATAAATGCACGAGTCATCCTCTGCCTCTTTGCACTTTATTTCATTCATAAATACTTATGCTGAAGTATTAGTAAAAATGTAACATTTGGACAGTATCTTAGCTTTCACTTTACTAAAATCAGTTTTCAGCAGTGTTCATTTTCTAATACCACTCAATTTTATTGCAAAGAAGTTTAAGATTTTAATTTAAGTTTATGACATGTGACTGTGGGATGGTAATGAGGAATACAAGTATTTCTGTAAATGAGGTATCATTGCAGCCAGAGTGTGTGCTACAATGCTTTAAAGCTGCTCTTCTCTGAAGTTCTGTAATTTGGGTGCAATGTGTATTACAGGCTAATCCCCAGTACACACAAACCAATTCACCAATTTAAACCTCATTATTTCCTGTCACTTTGCTTTAAACTACAACCAGCACAGGAGACAAAGCTGTTCCCATTGTCCACTGTCATTTGCTTTATATATGGAGAATCTGAGAGTTATATGTTGACCTTTGAAGTAGTGTGTCAAGCTCCTTTAATATTCTTTCATTTCAGATGATGAGGAATACAACTGAGAGTGCTCAGTCAGTCCCACATGACTCGTGTCCTTGGTGGTTATGAGGCTAAGTGGTGCAGATGATTACTAATGTAAAAAGGGAGCAGCAGAGTGCCTGCTCCAGCATGTCTGTAGGGCTGCCTCACGCTGTAACTGGGAGTTACTTTCTGCGTCTTTTTCTGTGGCATAAAGACAGCTCAGCCTCCACTAAAGCTGCTGCTCCATTGGAGTGAACTGTGGGGCTGCCATATGCTGGGACAGGAGTTGGACTCAGTGATCTTTATGGGTCTCTTCCCACTCAGGACATTCTATGATTCCATTATATGAAAAACATTACAGTGCAATATTATGACTGTTGTATTTAACCTAGCAGGCAGCCAAATGCCACACAGCCACTCACTCACTACCCCCCCTGCAGTGGGATAGGGGAGAGAATTGGGGAAAAAAAAAACCAAAAACTTGTGGGTTAAGATAAAGACAATTTAAAAAGACAGAAAGGAAAAATAACAATAACAGCAATAACAATAGCAATAGTAACAGCAGTAGCAGTAATAACAATAATTACAGAATATATCAAAAAGTGATGCACAATGCAATTGCTCACCACCAACCAAGCAATGATCACCACTCACTGGCCAACTTCCCCCCAATTTATATACTGAACACGACATCATATATTATGGAATATCCCTTTGGCCATTTTGGGTCAGCTGTCCTGGCTATGTCCTCTCCCAGCTTCTCATGCACCTCCTCACCAGCAGAGCATGGGAAGCTGAAAAGTCCTGACATAGTATAAGCGCTAGTTAGCAACAACTAAAACATCAGTGTGTTATCAACATTATTCTCATACTAAATCCAAAACACAGCACTCTACCAGCTACTAGGAAAAAAATTAACTATTCCAGCAAAAACCAGGACAATGACATGATACAAAACACTACAGTATTATTGTAAGAAAAATTTTGCTAAAGACCATAGCAAACCTATGTCGGAGTTCGGTCAAACTCCGTTGTATAAGTAAGTGAACTTGAGGAAAGATAGCGGGGATTGTATTACCTCTGTTCATACAGAAATTAGGAGTATCGGGGTATCACTCACCAGTGTAACCCAGTGTACATGAGTAAGCATCTGCCCTTAGGGCATGAGGTAGAGCTCTTCAGGATGCTAAAACATTTGAGATAACGATCTGAAAAAACACTTAGCATGCTGACTCAATCCAACACAGCACTTAAGCAATGTGTAACTTCAGAGTCATGGCTGACTTCATTGGAGCTGCTTACAGGCTTAAAGGCGAGTGCACTCTGGCATGCTGTGCTGTGTAGGGACAGGCGACATGCCACTGCATGCCACCCTGCAGAATGGAAAATAGTGCAGTGCTTCAGCCCATCATAAAAATTATTGCTGCTTCAGCCACAGTATTTTAAAAGAACACAACCACTTTCAGGAAAGCTGCAGCTCCCTCCTGTCCACAGGGAACAATGTAAGAAGATGCAGATTGAGCTAAGTGCCCTATATAAATTTCAAAGGTTCCTTCATCTCCTCATAATTTTGAATACAATTGAATACAGATTGAAAATTCTGATTTTTATCCCTGGACATTGGTGACAGTTTTGAAGGGGGTGAGTAGATCTTTCCAACTGTGTGTAAAGTGTTGGTGGAACGAACTACTCAGCCATCCGCTGGGTAGAAACATTTGTCCTACCACAAAGCTACACTTGCAGGTAGAATTACACCCACATCCATGCAGGAAGGTCTGTGACTGAATGAACTACGAGAGTCTGCACTATGTTCTAACACCTTTGGACACAGTTCCCCTCAAAATGAGTCTCACAATGGGAACTTTGCGCTATAGCTAATACCTGAACCTAAACTTTGGCACCAACCTTCAGAGAGAGTTTGACATGTAGTTACTACCGAAATCAATCGAAATTGGGTACCTAAATGGTAATTAAGTGCCCAAGTATCTCTGAGGATCTGCGACTTTGATCTCAAAATCTGTCAGTCCAGCTCATTACAAGCTCTGGAGTTTAAAAATATACGAGGTATGAATTAAGGATAAGATTAATTAGTAGTGGCATTAACTCTAGCAAAGGAAAGAGACAGATTGCACTGACAGAGAAACTAGAAAGGATAATGGATTTAATGGCATGTGTTCTAATGGAAAAAAATAACCTACTGCATGAGACTGTCATATCTGAAAAAATGTGGCTACCATTTACAGTTCATATAGGGACAAAAAGGTTTATACACTAGCAGTATATAAATCACTGAAAAGAGTAAGCTGAAATCTTTATAGTAGCAGTGATATATTTTCCCTTGTGGAAGCCCCAACCCAATTTTGTATCTGCAGAATCTCTCTCTGGCTCAAGGGTCTGACCTACCTCAAACACCCAGCACTGGGGAGGGATGCATCCTGAATAAGGACACTCAGTCTCTCTGAGCAAATACCAATTGAGGAACAAGCATGAAACCTGTCATCATTTGCTACTGGATAACACAGGGAACTCATCATTTAGCCTACAAGATGCAATGGTTATCATTTAAAGTATGCTCCCAAGCAGGGTAAGGAAATAGCCCCTAAATCAAGACTGAGAATTTGACCAGTGGGCAGTGAGCCAGAAAGTTAGACATTCCTAGTCCAGACATCTCTACATGGGAATTTGCACGCATGCTAACCACTGAACTAGCAACTAAATGGCAGAACAGCATGTTGCCCTCTTCTTCATCCATTTTCTTGAGCAGGCTGTGGAGCTCCATGACGAAAAATGATTAAGTTCAAAGTTATTCGGGCTAAGATGCTTCTGGCTGTATATACAAGCAAAAATTTAGGACCTTTTTATGGGACCTTGGTGTTAGGCAGAGAAGAGTTTTGAGGATGGCAGCTGGGACCTCAGCCCCTCTTTGGTCCTATCTATATTCACTGATGCAGGATGATACCATGGCCTCTGAGCTACCTCTGTGCTCTCACTGGCATGCCAGCTGTCATGCTGCAAGAGTTATACCTATGTCAGTACAACATTAAACTCAAAGATATAATGCACTGAGATGGCTGAACTGTCTTCAGACCCAAGCTAGTGTTTCCAGGTATGTCTGTCCTAACTTGTCATTCTTCACCTATGCTGCACTGTGCAGGGTAGGCCTATATTTCTGTTGGATCCCTTTGTAGACTCAGTTTTTGTTGCTTTCTTCAGAGGATTCTGTGTCACTTCTCTGAGTTGACTTCTTAATTGATCCAGATGATTAAATCTACAGATGCAGACATGGCGGATGAAGTAAGTAAATTTTAAAATTAAATATAATTGAATATGATAACTGTTATAAAAATTGATAGTCAAGATGATACAGAAGACAATACATGACGGCATACATGGAAATGGTGTGGGAAAATCTGTGAGACTTAAAGGAAGATGGGGTTTCATACTAAATGGTTAGAAATAGGAAGTAGGTGCCTAAGTCTGGTGGCTACAAGTGGTCACAGCTTGCAGTTAACATCCCAATTTGGAGTTAACATCCCAATTTGCAGTTGTTCTGCCAGTTCAAAAGTTATGGGGGGGGGAAAAGTCAGGAAAAAAAAAACCAACACAAAAACAAAGCATTTGCAATGATATTAAAATGAATGGTTTCAGTTTCATGTTCCCAGGACATTCAATTTAAGAACCTGGATAGTGAAGAAGTGGCTAAGGAACCAAGTGCTGATACACTCACCAGGTCTCCAGGTATGATGGCTAAGAGCATGGTCCAATTTGGGTAAGGAGGCAATACACAGCAAGAGGAACTCTTACCTAAGCCCTCCTCTCATCCTGGGTCTGCTGCGTTCAGGGCCAGCCCCCAGACACAGGTCAGAGCAGCCCTGAGGGTACCTTCCAAAGTAGGCAGATCTCTCCGCAAGCTCAAGATTGATCCCAAAAGAATGTTGTCAACTGCAGTGTTCAATTTGGTTTTAAATGATTCATGTACTAATTGAGCTTCTACTGCTTACCAGCTAAAATATCATTTGACCTCCGTGTCAGGGAACATAGTCTTGTTCCAGTATCCTGACAACTGTCACTGTGCAGTTGACCACCACCACCACCAAAAAATAAACAAGTGGCTGCAGAAAATTCTGCTGATTGAATTTGCCATGTGAGAGTGATCAGGTAAATAGAGTCCTGCAGCTGATTTTTTCAAGTAACAAAACCATGAAATGCTTTAGGGCACTAATGCAAATGGGAAAAAAACAGGACCTAGGACAAACTGGGAACAATAGTCCCCAGTGAATTACTTGTTCAAATGCCCTAGCTCACACTAGTAACAGAAAAAAATAGCATACAACAGTATACGGTCTTCTTCATAGTTATTTACTAAATCCAAAATACTTGAAAGATGAAGTAACAAAGGAAAAGGAAGCTGTTTTAAAGGGTTCCTGCCAGAATCTCTCCAACAAATATTCAGTTGACTGGTGGGCCTTTGTTTCCAGTAAGTATATATACTGACTGAAAGAATCTCTTCTTTCCTTCTGGTGTTTCTTTTTCTTTCCTTTTTTTTTTTTTTATTTCCTGTAGTAGTTAATGCATCTTAAAGCACTACTTTATATTTAAGCATTGCATCTTTACAAGCATTCCTTTGTGCCACAAAACGTTTGGCACAGATCCTTTTCTTTCCAGTACTTTTTTATCTTTTCCCAGAGGATAGGTTTGCATTGGTGTCCCAAATGGTGATAAACTGTGGTACAACTAAACTAGCCTTCTGTAAAACCTCAGATTGCAGGCAGACAGCCACAGTGGCATCCAGTGACTTTCCAGAAGAACTAAGGGGACACTATTGAAGTAATTAGACAGAAGGCCTCAAGGCACTAACTAGAAATGCATTTCCATAATGGCTTGGCATCTTCCTTTATTCTTTCTTCAGAAAGGAGGGCCAGTTTTTAGACTTGAAGGAAAGACTGACTGGAAATGTGAAACCCTGTTCAAGACCTGACTTGAAGCTTCATGAACACTCAGCAATTCTTTAGCTTTGGGCCAGATGAGGGCTTTGTTTTTAATTCCTTTATTTACCTTATAAAAGAGTAGTCAGGGTAGCTGATATGACTTATCTGAGGCAAAATTGTTAAGGAAGAATCTGAAAGAGCAACTGCCCAGTGGAAGCAGATCATCACTGTAATTCTGTCATTTGTGTCCACACAAATGCACCAGAAGAGGGAGTTATCTGGGGCCATTTTGTCTGCAGGGCTGGTACACTGACAAACCAATACCACCTCAGTACCATTAACTGACTGACTCTAATCTCCTAAGCCTTACAGGCTTGGCCAGCTTCTCTATGCCTGGGAAGTATTTTTATTTCCAGCCAGATCTTCAAGGGCCAGCGCAACAGAGCTAGATGTGTGTGATACTGCATTCAGCCCCACGCATTCTGCAAGCTTCAATGTGAGCTCCAGCGTGAGCCTGCACTCCAGGTCCTGGCCCTCCACCTCCCAATGGAAAAGCCCATCTGACCCCCCAGAGTTCATGGGAACTGGACATGCCTTGGGGAACAGCATAGGCCACAGATCGCTCATGCCTCCTCTGGAGATCAGAGAATCATCTGGCCATAAATACTAAAAGACTGCAAACACTAGTCTATGTGTGTTGCTTAGAGAGGTGATCAAGGCAAAATGAGAATTACAGAAACTGGAAGTTAGACACATTGAGGTCAATGTGCTTAAGGTACTGACATGCAGACACTTTAACCAAGAGAATCTGTTTTTCTTTCTGTTAGGTATTACACAACTAACAAAGAGGCAATATATGTTTCCTGAATAAACTGTATAAAATGATATTGAGACTTACAGGTATATTAATCTTATCAGGCACAGTGGAGAAAAAAAAAATCACAGAAATTAAATTCACAGTTTTGAACCAGTTCAATGATCCCTACATTTTATTATAACCCACATCACTTTCATAAAAGAAAATCACATCCTGAAGAACTGACTCAGTAGAACACCCACCTAATTGTGTGTTTCAAAAAGATTTAAACCTGGGATTAAGTGATCAGACGACTCAGAGCTTTATACACTACAGTTCTCCTGAGCATACTAACAAAACAGTAGAAAAGGAAAGGAGAAATATATTTCGTCTTCCAAAAAAACTTTTTAGTCTATTAAATAACTGAAAAGTTATAAGGGTGAAGTTAATAAACAATCTTTCAGTAAGAGACTAAAAAAAGAAATAGGAATGAACAAGTGAATTTCAGCACAGTTAAAAGGACACGTAAGAAAACACTGGTCATGTTTCTTGGTGATGTGAAAATGGGAGCACAGGAGAGAAAGAAAACTGTGATTATTATCTTTGGAACATATGGTAGCAAAAGTAAAAAAAAGTTTTCCCTGAAGAAAAGGAGGAACTGTCCGTGAGAGCAGGATATTTTTTCTGTAAACATATTTGCAGTCCCATCTCACTTCCAGGTGACGGCCACTGTTCATCTCCAGGGCTCAGTATGCTCCTCAGTCACCTGCCTTGCTGGCCAGCAGCAATGGGGAGTCCCACAGCTGGGAGGGGTGTGCTGTGGCGGTGCAATGGCCAAGGAGTGTCAGACTACGCACATTCTGCCCTACTTGAAATGTTGTTTAATATATTCCTAAAATTTGCATACAATTGCAATAATTAGGGAAGTCCAGGACCTGCAGGATGTATATAGCCCCTGCTTCCAGTATTTTGTCTCTGACTTTGCTCATAAGCTCAGTGCCACCTTTGACAGTCCCTATTCTTCACAGTATCTTTCTGACCAAAGATAAAATGGAAATTTTTAATTTTGCTGCTTTTGACCTTTGACTTATCAATTAAAAGATGTCAGATGGACATTAATAACCTATTTTTTTAGGTTACAGCCCAAATGTTTCATAAGAACTCCACAAGCCCAAGATTTGTGTAGGAGATGAATGAGAAATTGAGATGCCATATTTCTAACACACAACCCTCATACACATCAACAAACAAAATAATCCACACCTCCAATTCATTTTAGTGGGACAAAAGCAATCTAAAAGAAAAATAAAACCAACTTCATATTACTAGAAAAAATTGAACTCTGATGTATATTGACATTCAGACCCTTCAGAATTATATTTTTTGATAGAAAAGGTTCTGTTGCAACATTTTTAGACATTTATTTATGTTAAATGTGTATATTTGTGAGTTTATTTAAATAAAGTATGCATCTTATGGTGCATACACATATGAATTATATTTGTATATATTTTTATATTACATTGATCAACTATCATGTGCACATAAACACTGGCACAATGTTTTAAGAATTCTTAGCCAATTCAACTCTTTGGTTCTCTGTCAGTTATACAATGAACATGAAATTATTCAACTGTTTCAGCAGCTTTAGGAAGAAACCAGTCCCTGTAAGGACCAATATCATTTGACATCTTATGCATAGTTCTAGATTAGATATTACAAAGGGTATGTGAGGGTGGTGGGACACTGGAACAGGTTTCCCACAGTAGTTGTGGATCCCTGGAAATGATCAAGGCCAGGTTGGATGGGGCTTTGAGCAACGTGGTCTAGTGGAAGGTGTCCTAGACGATCTTTAAGGTCCCTTTCAACCCATACTGTTCTGTGATTCTATACCCAAACTTAGATATCCAGACTAAGACAGATCTGTATTCTTTCTTCCATGGAAACTCCAGCTTACTGTACCACCTGAAAATGCTGTTTTTTTCTCTTGTAATCGTAAAAGTTTAGCACATTATAAACTATCACCCTAATTTAAACACTGAACTAGACTCAAATTCGTGAAGATGATCCTAAAGGAACTAAGCAGGTAATATACAGAAAGCTATTTCTGGTCTAGTCATTTTGCAGTAAGAGATCTTCCCTTTCTAGAACACTGTTCATCATAGACACAGATATAAAACAATCCTCCTGGTATTCAGGGGGGTATATTAAAATGCAAGAAGTCCTCTATTGCCTACTAGCTCTTGCACACTATAAATACAATAGTAATGGATTCTGTAATGATCTAAGTGACCATATTACACTTAACTTGTGCACCTGAATAATAGATATAAAGAGTATTAAAATGGTAACCACAAATCTCACTGAGAATTGCTTTTTTGTATCATTGAGCTTCACAGATAGTTTCTACAACTTAAGCTTTGGGGACAAATCTGAATATTTCAGGAACAAAGAAAATTGGGAAGATTTGACATCTTACTGAAGAAAAAGCTGATACAGAAATAGCAAGATTCAAAAATAGCCTTCAGAAAAAGTGTCACAAACTTATAGACTATTAGAATGTAAAATCTCAGAGAAAACCAGTTCCTATAGATCTGTGTGAGAGCTAAATTCCTAGATGTATTCCCAAAGTCAGTGTTGTGATTTTTTATCTTCTAAGATACTGAGGTACTGGCACTTCTTGCACCAGTCCTGCCCATCCTGATGAAAGCAGCAGGTGCTCAGAAGGTCTGAAAAAAAAAGAAAAGGCATCTGATTTCAAGAGGGAAAAGTATATATTGAAGCAAGTAGAATATGACATGCCAGGAAATTGGTGATTTTATAATAAAATGAAATAGTAATACAATTATATAACACATCACATTCAAACACTGAAATGAATGATGCTTGAACAGTAAATTTATAAAAGTTTATACCTTAGGAAATCAATCTCAGTTCCACGATAAGCCAGTATTTACTATAATAGATGTGGCACCGGTTTAAATAATCAATTACTGCTGCTATAAAACAGGTCTAACATGCTCTACAGGTTGTCCATTGTCTTGGGAGATATTGTAGACTCCATGATTCCCAGAAGAATTGACATGCATTCAGTACCACTATGTGAACCACATATTATCCCCTTAAATTAGCAGAATCTAGTCTAAATAAAGAAGGTTTTAATACAGTGCTTATTCTTCTAGTGTTGGAACTTAGCCCACAAACTACGATCAACTAATTCTTCTTCTGTATAAACTCATTGGAAAATGACATTATTTTTCTGTGAAAAAAGAGCAGGTGTACAAGATCACAATGCCCTGGATATAAGATACTGGGAATCTCTTTAGACTGTTTCACCACTTCTCAAAACAACCATGTAACACTTTAAGAAGAGTATGTGAAGCGACCTTGCAGCTCATCAGAGCTACTTCTGGACTACTGGAAGGGATGAGGTTCTGTTTCGGTGAGGCTCCAAGGACTGATCAGACAACAACCAAGGAGACTCATGGCTGTGCAGAGAACACTGTCTTGCAGTGAGTCAACTTGTCAGCAAAAAAATTATCTGGTAATTGCATACCCATTTGATATTCTCTTTCACTTTCCCCAATCCCTACACTATGAAGGGAAAAAGCAATTTAGGAACAGGCAAGGAAGTATGGAACTTTTCTTTTTTAAGTCTGGAATTTCCTCTGAAACTGGACTCCACTGTTTACCATCAAACTTCATGACATCAGGCTACTGCTTTTTATGTGTAATATATATTCATAATCTCTGTGCAGTTCTTCTTCCAAAACTACTATTCCTAATCTCTAAATCATCTACCCAACTCCTAAAACTCTGAGTCTGCTTTTGGTATTCACATCAGAAAGCCACTGATAAACACCTGGCCTTAATTGGAATATAATAGTTTTGGGAAGGCTCAGAAAAAGAGAAATTTGAAAGAATGTCTTACCTTTACTTGCAAAAGCAGTCAGAGTCACACAAATAGGGCCATTTTATGGTCTTTTTTTTTCCTCTACTTTTGTATATTAAAAAGGTTTCCTAGCAATTTTGGTAACTTTCATGAAGAACAGTTGGCTTTATTGTATTTTTTAAAAATTATTATTAGTTTTTATTCTTTTTTTTTGGTATTATTTAAATAAGAGCAGTAGAAGAAATGTTTCCTGCTGTCCTAGTTCTGGAGAACTTTCCTTACAGCTTGGATAAACATACATTCAAGTGTGGTTAGTATTTTTCCATGTATCAATACTTTTAATTGGGCTTATCTATCTGTAAAATGTGATTAATTTTAAATTAAAGAATGACCGAAACAGCACTTGAGACTAAACTGAAATGTTTTATAAAATATGTATATTGATTTTAACCAAATGCAAGCTTTTTAGATAAAAAGACTCTTTGATCCATATTCAGCACACCAAAAACTAACTTTCCTGACTTTGATCATACAAAGACACAGAGAAAATCTTGTCAGAGATGAAATACAGAAGTGAAAAGAGGTGAAAAATGAATGAAGTGACATAACACTGGTTGAGCTTTGTTGTCCTTGTTGTACTATACTAGAACAAGCACTTCTTGCTAATATGATGGAACAGCTCAACAATTTTCAGGCACAAAGACTACTTGAGGGAAAATTCAATAAGTAAGTTAAGAATACCAAACTGTAATCAGGCCTTGGGGAAGAAGAAGTATTGAAACACAACTTTTTTTGACAGTTTTGAGTGTAGCTCTGGTGGTCTGTTTCAAAAACTGTCAAAATGATGATAAGTGGTCTTAGGAGTCTAGCTTGACTCTTAAACCAAATAATCTGCCTTACTTCTTGGTATTAGTGCCGTTAGCAATTTTAAAAGTCTGCTTTTTTGAAAGAGACAAGATGTTAAAATAGAAAAATGACTGTGCTGGATGTAGAGTAATTACTTTTCATGACATCCTCATCAAAATCAATAGAATTGACTAATTAAGACATCTAAGCTGAAATCAATGGGATCTGACAGCTAACACCTCTCTCTAGCAATAAGCCAGCATAAACAATTTTGCATCTATACTGATGTGAAAATTACACAATCCTATTTCTATCACTATTCAGCAATTAACATTTTCCCTAACAACAAAGCTGTTCCATACCTATTATAGTCTCCACCTTCTGTAGTAAAAGCTGATGAAACTGGTATACTTTCTGTCTTGTAGGGCACATTTGCAGGTTGTTACAGAAGAGATTTGATAAGCCTGATGTTTGGGTTCTATTTCCTAAGATGCCAATGAACTGTAACAGGCAATGAAAATGTATGTTATAGCCAAGAGTATCAAATGCACAGCCAGCGGCCCAGAATGAGGAAAAAATCTCACAACCCACACCTGTGTTTTATTTTATTCTTTCATTAATGAGGCTTTAATGGGAAAGCCTATGGGCAGATAGTTTCCTACCAGTTCTTCCACTGAGGATTTGCTCTGTCTTCTGGCAAGTTCTCGGCTTTCCCCCACTGGATTTCTGGAGATCTATGCAAAGTCCATGCTACATTACTCCTGAACCTATCCTCAGTGCACAATAGAGCAGGTAGGCATGAAAATCATGCCACCTTGAGGCTTTCTTGACTTGCAAAGGGGAGAGAGACAAGAAAAGAATCAAAATACAAGTTGTGTTATCCAACAGACGTGCAAGCCTGAGGTTTGTTTTTCTGCTAGTTAGATCCTGTGTCTTGTTGGTGTTTTGATACCCTCTGAATTTCTAGGAAGAAGTAATAGTCATCAACATTTTCCATCTTTAGTTTGCAGTGAGGCTGTGACTTCTTCAAGCCACACTGATGAGCATGATAGCCTTCATTAAACTGAGAAGAATCCTTTTGACATTACACATAATTTACCTCGAAGACAGATCAGGAAATTCAAGGAGAGCAGAACACATCAGAAATGTCTTTTGAATTATATTGTTGTCCCTAGAGTTGACTTCATAATTGTTCATTTCCTGATATTTTTTTCCTTCCAGTTACTCCTGGATTTTTGCAGTTTATTTTGCTTTTTAATTAATGGTCAAATGAGTATTATTGTTTTTAATACAGTTGTTGGTAGCAGACTAGAATGATGTCTTCCTACTATTACAGATCACAGTAAACAGCCATTTGAGGACATGTTAACTGCTCGCTGTGGACCATATGTATGGTTTCTCTTTCTCTCAGGCAGAGGCATATTTATTTGGAGGTACAGTATGAATTTAAGCATGCCTACATGAGGCCTATGTACTTTATGTTCATGAATTTTCAAGATAGAACTCAGAATTTTTTAAGATTCCAAAGTAACAGCATATCTTGTCCCAATTACAAAATACAAACCAATACAAAATGTATTATAAATCGCAATCACTCATATCAAGTTCTCTCTTTGTAATTTCTGAGCCAAAGTGCTTCCATAATTTCCTGTACTCCAAAGGATTTTGCAGATGCCTGGATATCAACAAAAGAGAGATTATATGATTCATATTGGAAAAGAACTGAATTTCAGATGCCCTAAGCAAGCAGTAAATCTTAATATTTGGCATATTCAAAATTTGCTGTAGGCACAACTTCCCTTCCAAGAAGGTTCTTCAGATCTGCATGCAATACTTGATTTGAGAAGAATTAAGCATGAGGTTAAATTTGAGCATGTGTGGAATGATTTATCATAAACTATGCTGCAAGAACATCCTTGACAGCAGGCATTTTTCTTATTTATGTAATGTCTGTTGCAGCTTTGTTCAAGTCAATGGAGTTTTTCTATTAGATAAGGCTCCAGAGAATTTAATCACCTCTGCTGATCTCACCTGCAGTAATGTGGCTTGGAATGAAAGGATGGCATTCAAGTAGAAAGTTCCTGCTCAATTAGGAATCCATACTGAACCTGATTCAATGGCCTCTGAACTTTCTCTACATGTACCACTGCTAAAACATCAACTTCAAAATGCTGTTCCATTACAGCATTTTCTTCAAAACTATGGCTACAAAGGAGATCAAATTACCTAGGAAATGTGAAAAGATGGTAGAATACCAAAGTTTTGAAGTGTCATGAGACAAATTGCATTGTGACCAATCACAGGAAATGCCATAACATGCTCTCCCTTTCTCCATTTTAGTTAAGCGAATGTCTTATACAAAAGCTGTGCACTCAGGAGCGATGGGTTCAGTTTCTCTTTTTTTTTTCCCTTGTGGGATTTTTGGCAAGTCTCTTGGCCCAGGTAGTTCTTAGGTTCCTCAAAACAGGTTTTAATTAGTTCTTGGGTACCATTTACAGTATCATTGTCTAAGGCTATGTGAGAGAATATGGACAGAGCTGCCTAAGAGCTAACACTTCCCTGGAACAGACACACAGCTTAGAATGAGAGATAATGAAGTTTGCATCTGAAATAGATATTTCTTGAACACTATTATTGACTTGTGCATCCAACAAAAAAGTGATTAAGTGTTAAAATGACTTCCCTTGCACGTGGGGAAAACTGAGTTCAGATCCCTGTTCTGCTTTTTTCATGGCAGTGAGCTAGCACAAGACTTTCTGTGTGATACATGAAAATTGCTGCATTAAAGAGACACTCCTTTTTTCCTTACTAAATCATTTATAAAGGGCAGAGTAACCCAATAAGATAAATTTACACTTCACTGGAAAGCCAAGTATTTTATGATTACGGTACTCACATGGAAACTGGCAGAGCTATGCCAAAAATTCTTATTTTAGCTCCAGCAGAGGCAGAACCTGAATGCAGATCTCATACCTCTGTGTGAGTGCTTTAGACTTCAGTTTACTTTATGCTATTTCTATAATTTTATTTGCAAAAGGGCAAAACCAGGTTTAGGTTCATGAGTCTCATGGAGGGTTAATGACCGAGGAGTCCATTAGGTGATGGCTTGAATTTTGCAGTACCACATCTTGTTACTTTTAAGGGGCTAGCCTTTTAAGATTCTCCTTGTCTCTTTCCTTGTTCACAAAAACGGGATATTGGTGCTTCTCACAATTCTATGAGTACAATTATAAAACTGCAGAACAATGTTAATGGAACCATGTAAATTCTGTGCATGGATATCTAATAACACAATAATGCATGAAGATAATGAGCCAGTGATTCACAGAGGCTGAAATTAGAACCTTTATAAGAAGTTGTAACGTTTCAGTTACGGACTGCACTAGGCATTTCTTTTCTAGGGGATCCAAGTGTTCAGCATAAGATGAGCCATAACAGATGTACTACAGAAAAGTCATTTCTGTGTCTGGAGGGGGAAAGGATTTCTGTAACAATTAAGCCTATAACATATGAGTTTTGTAATGGTAAGGTTATTGCTAATCTCTTCTTCTGTCTCTGTGAAATCAAGGAAGGAGCTTCATACTTTAAATACAGTATAAAGACTATAAATAAGGTAAAAAAATTATATCAACATTCCCATAAAGTATTTTCATCATTCAGTCAAAAGAGTCTACATGCAAAGCATTACATAGATTAAATAACAGGGTGCAGGTGTCCTGGTTTAAGCCTGCAGAGCTCTGTGGTACTTCTCAGAATACCTTCCATTTTACATGTATTATATTCATTATTCCTTTCCTCACCCTCCTTTCTTCCTACATTTTAATTCATTTTGCGGCTTCCTCTTCATCACATAGGCTTTTATTTTCAAAATAAGCCATTTGTGCAGTATCTTTTCAAATGCCTTTGGAAAATTTAAATATATAATGCTGCTACATTCCCTTTATCTGTCATGCTAGCAATATCTTCAAAAAGTCTAGTGTATTTGTAAAGCAAGAGCAGCTCTCCTAGCATTCTTAGTGCATCTTGTTAACTAATTCCCTTGTCACCACCTCACTTTCACTTTCTTCTGTCACAAATTAATCCATCAACAATCTTGTAATTCGAATGATCTGGTTTCCTTCTTTTTCCATGAAGTGACATTAACTCGTATTTGAGTTGTAAGAAGGCTGCATAGTTCTCACTGAACAAAATATAATCAAATCTTACTTATTTTAAATGCTATTTGAGAGCTTCGCTAGTTACCATGCAATGCTGTCAAGGATATTTAAGAACCTAGACAGAGGTAAAATGCAGATTGCTTAAGATGTGGGATCCAGACCCTGCCAGAGCCAGTGTAAAGCTTCCCATTGACTTTACTGCTATGGCACTAGCACATCCTTCTTTGCTGGGAGAAAACAACTCGATTTTCCTGTGTCCTGGGAAGGTTAAAGTAGAGCTCCTTGACCATCCTGTTAAACCGAGGGGAGAGCAACAAGGATGATATTATCCCATAAAAACCCATCAGAAATAAAGCCTCCCCAACACAACAGAACTGAGCGTGGATTGCTGATGGAGAGAATACATGAGGGATTGTGAAGTCACCTGTAATTAGGCTTTTAGGTTTTCTGGACTGCTGCAGCCTGGAATGTGCTACTAGCAGGCAGAACCAGTTCAAGTACAAATTAAAGCCATAGACAGATGCTACTTACTTGTTTCAAATAGGAAACAAAGGAGTGTGGAATCAATAATGCAGGAAAGTATAGTTTTAACAGGCAATCCCATTTTCTGGCTGACTAGAGCCACTTGACCTTTGTCCTTGCTTTTTACAGTGTGTCCAAAATAAACACAAGTTTTGTGCAATGCACACCTTGCTAGGGGCTCTTGCAGATAGAGGTAGGGGACTGGTTCCCTGTTGTGTTGAACTTCATCTAGCTGTTTATACCAGTGCAAAATAATTGTAAATATTTTCCATCTCGACAGCACTTCATATGCCACTTGCTTTTTATGATGAAGCACATTTGAAAATAAGAGGTAAAAAAACAACTGAGAATAAAGCCATAGGTATTAGCCTAAATCAACAATTTAATACCTTTTCAACAAAACTTCCGAACGACATTTAAGACCTTTAATTTCTCTAAAGTTTTCAAGATTTTTGAAATTGGTAACTCTGAAGTCATGGGTTTCACATAAAACTTACATCTTAAAACTTTGTGGAAGACCTTAACTACATCCTTTAGAAAGGAGGAGATTTATAGTAAGGAAAAAATTACTATAGTGATCTCACATGAGACTGGTGAATCTCAGTCAGTATAGCATCCTTTATCATCTTTTATATGGTAAAGCATCCTCTGTCATCTTTTATAAGGTAACATGGAAGATTCATTAGTGTTGGCATTTTATGCATTATAGGCTTTTTTTAAAGTGCATATCCTCCCCCTGCCAATATGACCAATACACTTGTGGTTTTTTGTTTTTTTTTTAATATGCTGTTTGGGGAGTAATCTATACACTGTTCCTTACTTAGGCCAAAATTCATTTTTATGGAGAACTGTTTTGTTTCTGAATCTCTTCAACATTTAGTTTTTTTTTTTTTTTTGGGTCTTGTTTCTATGTCTTTCTGCTAACCCTTGGAAATAGCTGGAAAACTTTTACAGCCTAAATAATTTCACTTTAGGAAGAAGCTACACTCAAGTAATTTCATCCCACAAAATAGGTATGTCAGGAAGTTATGAAGGTCTGAATTTGATATGATGAACATGAAAAGGGTAGTAACTGATGCTGTATTGTAATGGAGTCTGTACCAGCAGTCTCCCATGCTGAGAAGGAAGACTCATGTTTTATACATCTGATTCATACGATGGCAGGAAAGACACCGTCTGGAAGACAGAGATGTGTTACAGTCATGCAGTTGAGCGTGGGGGATGCACAGGAATTTCTCTTGGAGAAAAGAATGGTGTCTGCAGCTGGGAGTTAAAAGATAACAGAGCTAAGTTGTATTTCTAGGCAGAACTCTCATGTTTTCACTGCTTTGGCTGTAGAGACGTGAGAGCCAGTGTTACAGGACACAGCTAACCGTGGGGTCAAATGAGAGGAAAGGGTGAGGACCCTCAGCTGCAGACAGGGATTGTATGAAACCTCACAGCTGGTGAGGGGCAGCCCTTCACCCACCAGCACTAAGGGCACTGTGCCTCCTCACCCAGGAACTGCAGTGCTACCCTTCTTTCTGCCTCATGGCAGCAAAACCTCCTATGAGCTTCACATTTGGAGACAGGGACTTGGCTGGTCCCTAGAGAGAGGGCTTGAAGATAGCCTGCTGTTAAGGAAGCTCCTACAGCAGCTTTTGCTCCCTGACACTCAGTTCCCATGGGACCACATGCAAATTCTGCTTTCTGTAGGCCTCAGTTTCCCTATTTGCAAACGAAGAACATGTAGTGTGTGCAATTTCCACAGCCCCTGGAGATCCCTGAATATAAGCAACAGTTGAGTGTAGATGTCTACTAAATAGCGCTGTCAGAAGCAGGTTATAAAAACTGTGTGGACCAACTCCAGAAATGTGTTTGGGCACAGACAGAGATTTGCAGAGGCAGAACGGGCACAGAGAGAGCAGTCATGCACAGTGGGACCCAACTGTTCATTATTATTTTTTTGTGTTATTTTTCTGCTTTTATAGCTTTGTTTTTTATTTCAAGCACTAGCCATTGGATGCAAACACAATTATTGGCCCTGCATGAAAGTTGTGCTTTTTCATTTCCATCTCTTTTATTATGGCAATTGAATTCTCATCACTGACCCATATTCCTCCTTATCCCTATAGGATATAGACTTTTCTCAGTTCTTCTCTCCATTGCTCCACTGTATTGATCAAGCAATTTGCAACCTGTCCTTCCTTTAATGTCATTTCCAAACTCCCATCTATCTAGCCTCCTATCTCTCCCAGGCAAATATTTGGTGGATGCAATCTTCTCCAATATAGCATGGCATTATTTCTGTATTTAAATGCTACATTATATACATAAATGGATGCATAGAATACAGAAAGTCATGAAGAATCTCCCTGTAGGTGTCAAGCAAACCCTATTGTCATTATCAAGGCAAGTGAGGCAGAAGGATGGCTTAAAAATAGACAAATAAACAAATAAAAATGATAAACAGAGAGATTTATAGAGGACAGTCCTAATAATTGTCTCCTTTAGCAGTCAGAACAACAAAAAAGCCCCAGGAAAGAGAATAATCTGCCCCTCTGTAAAATAAAACATATTTATTCTATTTCTCCTGAAAGCTTGAATGGTCAAATTTGGATCAGTTTTGTACTGGTGTAACACAAGAAGTGTCAGAAGGATGATTTTGAGCCTGTCTCAGTGATATAAAACCAGTTCCTTAAAAGTGCTTTCACTTTCGGTTTAACGCAACTGTTCTCCAACGTGTACAAGCTGGATCCTAAAACCTAAGCTTTCTGATAAGGGTCTGCTCCTATGGAGAGAGAGTTCTTATGTCACAGGAAGATAATGCTCAGTTCTTTTGCAAATTAAAGAGTTTTAGTTTGCAATGTAGAGTAGACCAGACTCTCAAAGAAAAATGCGTACTTAGCCCTTTAGAAAGGAAAGAAGACTTTTAGAAGACCTTCCTAAAGAAAGAAAATAAATGAAGCCTTGTAAGAGCTTTGCCAATTTTCTGTTGACTAGAATATACACGTATTTACAAGTACTTACATAGAAAAATAAATTATACACATTTTTAGAAGTTTTGGTTGTTTGTTTTTTTTTTCAGTTGGTGTTTGGTGGGTGGTTTTGGTTTTGTTTTTTTCTTCTGTATGTGTGGTGGGTTGTTGTTGTCTGGGGTTTTTTTGTTTGTTTGGTTGGTTGCTTTTTTTTGGTGCAGACCTCCTGCTTTAGAAGCCAAAGCAGTATTTGAACTGCTCTTCCTGTTCTGTTCATGTTTCCACAGGGCTCTGCATTCCTGAAGTTGGGATGGACTGCTCAGGGCTTCTCACATTCTCACAGGGGCTTAACTGCAGGACTGGGACCTTGATGTATAGTACATGTGAGCTCTTGTAAGGGAGCTTCACTCCTGAGAAGCCTGTAAACCTCTAGTGTGTTTCCTAGCATTGAATTTAAAGATCCTGCATGAAGCATTGAAATAAAAAAAATCCGTTCCTAGCCTTTGATAACAAGCCTTTTCACACACATTTGCACTTAGTATCTCCCCAAGTTTGCATAGGAGCCAGAGTACTGAAAACAGGTGAAGAGTATCTCTGTGCTCCCATCTGATGTTGGTTCAGATCACTGGAAGGATGTTCTTATAAATAAAGAGCTGCAGGCCATGTCAAAGCCTCTTTCCTCCTCCTAATCCACAGCTCAGTTAAGAAATAACACATTTTTCTTCATTCAGGCCTCCTTTTATCTTTTCTCTTTCTCATGTGTCTGTGGGGTGTTTTTTTTTCCTCCTCTTTGCTATCGCACAGCCGCTGAATGTTGATGAGAGACTACTTAGGCCAATCCTAGAGTGATTTTGTGCTATTTTTTTCCCTTCAGGTCTGGCAATACCTGATCCCTGCATTTAAGAATAACAGGCAGCTTAGATTGCGTGAATACTGGATGCTGTCCTACGATGACACCTTTCCTCACTTCTCCTGAGGAAAGGAGATGCATTAGAAGACAAGGCAGAAACGTTACTTTCAGTGAATCCTGCAAAAGAATTAAACTACTCTGTCTTCTGTGTCTTCTGAGCAAAAATCACAGGATGGAGTTGTATTGGAAAGAAAACAAAGGTTCAGAGCTGATGTTCTGGGTCACTAGGTTCCAAATGTACACTTACTTTTACATCTGTTGCACTGATTTATATACAAGGTGGAGGTTAACTGTTTTCTGTTTTCCTTTCGCTACAACTTCCTCCGAGCTCACAGCACTTGCTTTCTTGATACTATTTCAAAAGAACCTTTTTTTTGGAGGGTGGGGTTATTTGACTAGATGTGGAAAAAAGTCCCATTTGAAACTTGAACCCTCTATGCTTGTTAAAAATCTACAACAATAATTTCCACTTAGCTTTGTTTGGTAGGGTCCAGCTGTATTTTTAGCAGCAGTGGTTAACAGAAAAATACATGTCCCAAATTCTTTCTTCCCACTCTCACTGTGACTGCTGGGAGTGCTTGATGGTTGATGGTTTTCTGTGCTAGTTTGTGCTGGAGAGGTGAAAATATTAGAGCCAGCTCTGTCAAATGAAAAGCAAGCAAGGTATAGCTTGACAAAAAAACTGCCAAGAAAAGATTTATCTAGACCAAGGGCACTACAAGGAGTCCCCTACCAGGTAGAGTGAGATTGGGCTAACATAGGTGCTTGTATAAGCCCCTGCCTTTCCTTGTATCAGCTAACAGTCCTGATGGGCTTACACCAAAGAGAAACCTTTTCATAATTCTGTCAAAGAAAACGGTTTACAGGAGTGAGACTTTCCCAAAGCTGTGAGGAACTGTGCCCGTGCCCATCAGTGGGGCAAAATGTTTGCCCAGGAGTTTTGTAGTGGGGCAGATACCTGATGTAGCTTTTGTTAGTAGAACAAAAAGTCTATTGTGGACTACTTGCGTGCAAGATTAGTGGGAAGTATGCAAATCCCTTGGCCTCGATGGCACTGTTCGTGTATGTAAAGCTGGACACCGCTTCAGGTCTCTGTTACTTCCACCCAAGCCATTCTGTTGTTAGTTCAACAAAAGAGCAAAACAGTCTCTCCAGCTTTTACCTTGGTAACATTTGTGAAAGTACTGGTAGGAAAACCTGCAATGAAAAAATGGTATTAAGTGTTTATAATGAAAAGGGCTCTAGTTTTGTCACCAAAAATGTTAACAGAAAACAATTTTTGAGGAATTATTTTTGGTGACTTTTTAAGAAGCCTGAAGCTTAAAAGCCTGCAATAACTGTGAACAGCAAAGGCTTGGTGCAATCCCAGATTTGCATGGTCTTTACAATACAAGCCATGCTCAAAATCAGGGGGATTGCTTATAGGTTGCAAAGATTTTTGATTGAGTTCAGTCCTCTGAGGTGACGTATTGCAAAAATCATACTTTGAGCAATGGTGGCTTGGAGAATAGGGTTCACACACAGTAAAATATTGGAATCATCTATATTACAAAGTAGGCACCAACAAACATTTCTCAGTAGAAGTGTGTAAAAATACAGTGATCTGTTTTGCAATGGAAATCTCTATATGAGGTAATTCTACCATCTTGCAATCACATGCCTAAAGATGTTAATACCATAAAGCATATTTTAAAAGCAAGCGGTAAACCTATTAATTTCTTAGATCTCTACGTATTTGTTATTTGCCATACTTACATGTTTTTTGCATTGTTTCAAAAACTGTCCATATTTAAATAAAAAACTCCTTTCACTGCCCATGCTACATATTTCATTTTATCTGTATGAGAAATGTGAAACTAGGGAATTAATAATTATTTCACTTGGAAAGGTATGAAGCAAATTCCATTGCCTTTGTCTGATTAGAATCTTCCCTGCTGGTTTAATTAAAAATGGCCATGTGACACGCAAAGAAAGCATCTCTCCTTTGGGGTGGAGGGGGGAGGAGGGAATGGTATTGTATTTTCCGGTAAACAGTGAATCCTGAAGCTCCAGAGTTGTAAAATTTAAATGCTTAATGCAAATGAAAAATGCAGACTCAGGTCAGCTATAGACAAATGTCACTAGACTGGATGCAAAATGCACTGCAGGCAGAAAAGATGACATTTATCAGTCATCCATACATCAGTAACTAAAACAATTTTAGGGTTGTCTAGACAGGCATCTATTATTCCTTAAATTTAAAAGCTTTAGTAGAAAGACAACAGCAAATGCTCTATTTATATTTAGGGCTTTTTTTTTCAGAAGAGACAAGATGGGAAAAGAAAAAATGATAGTTTTCAAAATGAAAAGTACAATTTTGCTTTTCCTCCTCTTTTTTTTTCTTTCCCTTTTTTTTTTTAAATCTTTTTTGCTGTCTGAGTAAAGGAGATTTTCTTGGCATGTTCTGAAGGCAATTTAAGTGAATTATCAGAGTGTGCATGCAATGCTGGCTGTAATTATTACAGTACAGCCCTGTAATATTGAGCTTAATTACTGTGTACAGTGTTTGGCCTTTATGTTTTCTGCTTAATTTACCCTGTATAGTTAACGTGAATTTAGTGAAATCATTATGCACCTTTCAGGTTCCTTCTTTGGGAAAAAAATATTTACATTTTTAGGAGAAACAAACTAAAATAGATACAAATATTGAAGTAAATAATTGTGGTGGATGGATCCCTTCCCACTGTTGCTTAAGTTGAGTCAGTTCTGCAAATGTATATTCATGTACTGAATTAAAGTCTGTAAACTGTCCCATTAGCTGTGATACTCAAAAGCTTCAATCTGACTAAATATTTTCATTATTTAAACCACATTCAGTAAGATTTCTTCCTTTTCATTTTTACCCCATACAGTACCAAGAATTTTTGTAAGAGCATGCACAAAATTGCCGTTATTGTCTTTACTGTATAGAACACATACTATATATTTTGGAATGAATGAAATTATTTGTATGATGAAATGATTTCTATTTCTGCTTTAACTTCATCTATGGATATGGTATAGTCAAGGAGAAGCAGTGTAGCCCTACTCATCTGCAGTCTGTTGTCCATTAATATCTCTTCTGTTTGCAGCTCTCTCTTCTATACTACCTCTTCTAGCAGAAGGAAACAGCTCAGTGTCAGACTGACCCTCTGGCAGCAGGGCTGGCGCATTGGCTATTCAAGCCCTGGTATTTAGTGCCAGTGGTTTAAAGCCCTGCAAAATGTAAGGTCAGTTCTGGCTGTCACATGCAGAGCAAAGAAACTGCATAGCGCAACAACTTGGTAAAAATATAGAAGCAAAATATATTGTTTACATAATAGGCCTTAACAGAGTGCTCTGACTTTTTAAAATAAATGGATCCTTTTAGTGGGCCACAATGGAACACCGACTGCTCGTGAAAGAAACAGTAAGAAAATATTCAAAGAGTGGATAATAAAAACAAAGTAAATCAAGGGTTTCAGCTGAGAACATTCCATTGCATTCAGTGGCTTTCAGAAAACAATGCTGCTAGAGAGCTAACACCTACAAGGTTTGGGGGATTTGGTTTTGTTCTTGTTCTTTTTTTTTTTTTTTTCCCTGCCTACAGTTCTTCTACAGTTCTTACCTTCAATATCTGCAATGAGGAGGTAATCCATTTGTATGACATCATGATTCTCATATTTTGTCAACTTGGAAATGTCAAGCAAAGGTAAAGCAACAATCCCATTGATTATCTTATGTCTAGCTACATATACAATACTGCCACATTAGTATTTGCAAAGAACTTTGAAGCAATTAAATGTATTAGAGAAGCACAAATTAATAGTTCAGTAAACTGTGTGCACAGTAAATCCCCTTACCTTTAATTTGGGCAGAGGTCATAGGAAAATTCTGAACATATAGGAAAACTCAGAGTCCTTTTGATTAAATTCATATATAATTTTGGCAGATTTATCTTTTGTTTTGATGAATGACCCTGCCAGTATTAAAGGGTGCTGTTTTCTGACAAAGCTGCCTCACCTGAGAAATAAAAAAACCAAAGCAAAACAAAACAAAACAACTGACCTCTTATCTTTGATCTCCAAAGCAGAGCAATTTTTACGGTTGAAAAAGACCGTTTCCCCGCACCCCGCAAGCGAGAGCAGCGTGTGGGGCCGCTGCCTGCGCCGGGGGCTGCGGCTCCGCCGGCCGCGGGGGTCGGTGCCGCTCCCGCCGAGGCCGGGCCGGGGCGGCCCCGCTGCCCCCGCTCGCTGCTGGGGACTCGTCCCCCGAGGGGTCGCCGCCCCCCGGGACTGTGTTTCGTCGCTGTATTTTTCCCCGTTTTCCACTGGGTGGAGCTGCAACAATATTTTTCCCGGCTTTATGCTAAGGAGGAAATAGACATGAACCTATTTGAAAGGCAATGTTCGTCTTAACCATTCAAATGTATTCCTGTTAATTTGTATTTGATAAAGGTTCAGAAGTCTTTTGTTGTATGTCTAGTTAGCCTGCATGTTACATTTAGAGCATTTGCAAATTTTCTGTTTGATTGTGAGCCTTACTGTGAATTTTTATGTGGCTGTATGCCTGCGCTTATTTGTTTATGTGTGTGCATGTTGTGTGTTTCTCTGCATTTGTAGGCAAGAAGAAAAAGCTATGTCTTCCCAGTTGTTATTCTCATGAATGAAGTGACAAAGCACAGGGCGATGTCTAATATGTTCATAATGCCAATATATTATTCAGAGATAAGTGAAATCAAGGATTTGATTGCCTTTCTAAAGCTTCGTGAGTCCAGTGTTCACTACCCAAAACTAAGAGACAGGACAGTGTTTACCTTTCAGAAAGCTCCTTTTTTGTTTGTTTTACAGAATGGTTGGGGTTGGAAGGGATCTCTGGAGATCATCTGGTCCTCTTGGACAGCTTATTGATGTGGGACCTCAATACCCTTGTACCAGCCTTTAGCATCTAGTTATCACATCATCTTTTCTGAAGGGTCAAGACCCCAGTAGTGGATACCACTAAACACTGAAAGAGAAAAAAAAAAAAAAAAAAGAAAAGTCGGGTGTGGCAGATGTGTAAGTGTGCTTGCCCTTGGGGTTCACTGTCTGCAGGTTCAGGGTTAGTATCATTTTAATGGAAGCACCTGTGCTTTGTTACTCAGATTCACAACCATGGATGTCCTTTTAGACTTCGGCTGTTTATGAAAGGCAGGGTACTTGAACTGGCCAAGTGTGTCCTTTTCGTTCCATATTAGGCACAGCGGTGGCAAAATCTTTGTTCAGATGCAAGATCTCTTGGCACTTATCTAAACGTTTTCTGCCTCTGGTTTGCTTGGCTACAATGAGCCCCTAAGGGTGTCTCAGGGTTCAGCAAGCAGTGATGTACCTGGTTAGTGGGGGCAGCATTGTTATCTCTTCCCCAGAGATTGCACTGGCTTCCCATTTGTTTCTCAATTAAATGTGAGATGTCCTTCTGACTAATAAAGTCTTCTGTAGTTTAGAGCCTATATAAATCTGATTATTCCTCTTTTGATGCTGGATCCAGCATGAAACTGGTAATCTGACATTTCCAAAAGAGTCTGGGTGATTTTTGACACATAATTGGAAAAAGTATTTCAATCCTGCGACATGTTTTAAGAATACTATTCAGGTATCAAAGGTTCTTCTATACTGGGGATTGCCTCTTCTTTGCATTTTAGCATGAAGAACAAAGGGCTTGATAAACCAGCAGCGCCTTTTAGGTAATATTAATGATAGTGTACATGTGCAGGTGTTTCCAGCCTGCAATGCAGCATGGTGTCAGTCTGAGATACTTAAAGACTGATATTCATTGCGCAAGCCAAAGTTCTGGTTACCTTAGACATTTTATGTTGTAAGAATAGAGAGAAGTGTGAAGGGAGATTGGAGAAAAATAATTTTGGGCTGATGAAGTCGCTGTCACCTTTTTAAAAAGGTGGATTTTATGACAGAATAAATACATTATTAATCAGATGTCTTCCAGCTTGTGACTGGTAAAACCTGTGAGATTATTTGGAAATAGTTGTCTAATGTATGTTCATCTCATGGAGGCACCAAATTGTGCTGGAGCATGAAAGAGATTCTTTGTAAATTCTTGTCTGAGTGGCAAGCCTTGAACATTTATTTCATAACTAATAGATCAGAATATAAACACACCTGAGCAACTTTGGTCTAGAAATACTGCAGTATTATGTCTCTACTTGGTCATTTCTCTTCTGAAGTGTTACTGTGACTGCATCTCGCTGTATAGGACAAGAACAACAAAAGCTGGAACTTAACACCAACTTTGTGCTGATCAGATCTAGAAATGCAGGGTGATCCTAGCCAACCTCCATGTTTCTTTCTAGACTTTTATTTTCACAACTTCAGGAAAAGTTATTGAACTGCTGTAGGTCAGACTAAAGTAAGAAGCACAGAAGGGCTTCTAAAATGACATTTTATCAACAGGACACTGCTTGTCTCTGTGCTTTTCTTCTTTTACTTTAAACTGTCCTGTAAGCTTAGGAAAAGGAAAGGGGGTTTAGAGCCTTTTGCCTGCAGGATAATGGCTGAAAGAACTGCAGAAAATGGGAGAAAAATTCAGAAAAGCTACCTGAGCCTCCACAAAAATGACCAGTCACAAAGAAGTATGTGGAACTGAGACTCTCATGGTGTGACTAAGTAAATTACTACCAAGACTAGGGTAGGCCATGTGGGCAGTTTCACTGTGACTGTCCCTGGTACTGTGCACTCATTCCACAATTCATGTTGATTTTAATATTAATTTTATATAAAGAAGTAGGTATGTTCTCCATGCAAACATAATAAAAGTTGAAAAGTAATCCGTGAGGTGTAGCTCATGGTGGGACAGCATGGTGGGAATGATAAGTTTTTACCCTTCCTTCCTTCCTTCCTTCCTTCCTTCCTTCCTTCCTTCCTTCCTCCCTTCCTCCCTTCCTCCCTTCCTCCCTTCCTCCCTTCCTCCCTCCCTTCCCTCTCTCCCTCCCTTCCTTCCCTCCTTCCCTCTTTCCTCCTTCCCTCCTTCCCTCCCACCTTCCTTCCTTCTTTCTCTCCTTCCTTTCCTCCTTCCTTCCTTTTTCAAGCTACCATTTGTGCTACAGAGCCCTTGGAATAGCATCTGTCCAGATAATGGTTGCTAGAAGGTTTTCATTATGTGAAGTAATTAAAAATGAACAATATTTTAGGGTGACTTTCTTAAGACATGAGCCTAAGAACAGCAACTCCTTGTGAGGGTGAGAAGCCGCCGTTCCACCAGGAACGCATGCTGGTCAGCAGCGGGAGGCTCTGTGCAGCAGTTGACCATCATTATAGCTGTGCATTACAGCTGTGCTTCTGGAATGGACTGGGGAAATCTCCTGCCAGGAAAAAGGTGCATCTGGGAAAGAGTAAGCTATATATTATTTCACTTTAGGTCCCGTAAAAGCCAGCTTGCTACTCTTTGAAGACTAGTGACTGTATTTACATAAGTGGTGTAATACAGGGAGACCTGTAGGCAATTAGCCTACATTAGCTGAATAATCAAAGCTGTTGCAGGTTGGCAAACTAGTAAAAATATTTGTGAGGAAAGCAAGTATCTCAACTTTTTAGAGCCACTTAATCTGATTTTGACTGGGTGTGTTAACATAACTTGACAAATGGACACTGCTGTTGCAGCAATTATGGTTGTAAAGGCCACTGTAATGGCCCAAAAAAAGAGAGATTTTTTCTTCTGCACTGATTATTCAAGTTCAGTAATCAAACCAGAGGTTTTTAATTGGAATATCAGTTTGGAAAGCCATGTCAAGTCACTTCTGACATTTCAGGTCAGAAGCACTGCTAGGGACATCTTTCAAATGTTTGGTGTCTCAGAGAATTCGTAACATGTATTAGCTGCTGTGGGTGGAATATACCGTAGGATAATACATTCCAGTATCTCTGAGGCCATCACAATTAATGGTAGCTGAGATGCAGAGGTCTTCCATAATTATCTGTACTTATGGAAGAGTCTGTTCATGCAAGAAATGAATTATGAGCCAAATGTGCAGGATGATGCAAAGTTGAGACAGTAGTATTTTCAGATATTGCTCTCCCAGCTAAAATCAGGCCTCTCAGATCAAGATTACTCAAGATCTACGATTACTCACTGCATCTGTATGGTGAGTAAATATACGTCCCTTATTTTTGGTAACAGAAGAAACAGTACGCTTACTAATACATATGAATGTATGCAGCTATATTGTTTATTGAAAAATAGCCAAAAGACAACCTAGAAGGGAAATACATATGTATTTAATTTCTCTTCCACTTGACAGAGCGTTGGGCTATTGTGATAAATTAAGTTCCACCCACAGTATAAAACTGAGGCAGGTAAGAAGAGGCTTAGGCCAAATATGTTGGCATAGTTTAACATAGTGTCAATCTATAAGGAAGTTGTTGATCCTCTGATCATTGCTAGAATATAGTGTAATGGTTCCTTTGACACCTTTGTCTTTTATTTCATCAGTATGTAGTACATGACATTTTGTACTTGTGAAAGGTGCTGAACTGACAGGCCTTGAGACTGAAGTCTTCTCTTTGTACACATATCAGACGATACGTAGACAAACACAGCATCCCCTCTCTGCCTCTTTCTCTATCTTTCCTACACTTCGACTGCTTTCTTACTGCAGCTTTCTCATATGACCAACATTTGAAGTGAAAAGATAGTCCGATCTGTACTACAAGTCAACAGTTACTGTTTGCTGTTAATGTTACCAGGAAGGTTGCTGGTCCTGTGTGGTTTTTGTGCGTTTTTTATTTTTTTATGTGATACAGAAGTGTATTTCCATGAATTTAAATAATTCCAGCTCATTTCTTGTGGGTCACAAGCCGGCCATTACACTCTAATATCTTCAGGTTATCAGTGACCTGAACCAGACTTGATCTGGTAACCTATAGCAGAGGTGAAATGCTCCATGTCCTATTTCCATTCCTGCTCATATATGGATTTGTTCAGTATAAGGTTAATCATGCATACAAAAGAATATTTTTTTTCTCTGAAGTGCACAGTAGATCTGTGTTTTTGTCCTTTCTGTCTGCTTGGAGCAGACAAAAGGAATTCTGAATAGGTAAAGTGGAAATTATAGTGTTAACAGTATCAGTGCATGCATAGTAAAATGATTATGTTTCATAATATTAGTGAAATTTGTCTCTTTATTCACACAGCACAGAATTCCCATTGGGAATATTGGATCCACCATGCAGATCAAAGAGAACAATTTTGCCCGTAGTATGGACTTCTAATGGTTTTCCCATTCTTGCACTTGGAGGGGACAGGGCTGTGGGGGAAGGAGCTATTGTCTCCTTTCAGTTTTGAATAATGTGATCATTTAGAGAAAAAGAAAATATGAAATAATCCACATTTGGGACCAACAGCTTGCAAAATTTAACTTCAAAATGTATAGCTAGTTTCTGTGGTTGGCACCTTCCCAGAGTATTCAAGAGTTATTTGGTGTTTCTCTGTTATGTACTTAAAAATAAAACAGTATGAGTACTTAAAAAGCAAAACAAAACAAACCCACAAACCCCAACCGATTTGCATTGAGCATCAGCATAACTTGGGGTGGGGTGGTGGTGGTGCAGGGACAAAAGTTCAAAATTCTTGGAAAGGGAGTTTTCTGAACAAAATTTTGGGCAAGGTCTCTACTGTTTATACCATAATGAGTAAAATATAGCCTAAATATATAATTGAATTGATAAGCTGCACTAACACATAGCTTCATATGCTTTTATTTTTCACAGTACTTTGAATCTTTTTATCTTCTCAAGGTGTTTCTTGGTCTGCTCTGTAAATAAGTCTTTGGTTATCTTTTACCAGATGTTGCAAATTATTCTATTTTTTGCAAATAATATGTCAAGAGGATACCCCTGTTGTATAATTTGTTGATACTCTGGTGGATTGTAGAAAAAATCAGTTATATGAAGGAAAGAAGTATTAATGTTTGTTTGGAAAAGACAGAAAAGTTTGGGGTTTTTTTTAATATTCTCTATCTCTACAATAACACAGGATGAAGTTAATGGTTTTAGTAGTAGCATCATATTCCTATTCCACTTACTCATACAAAGTATCTTATGAACATGACTTAAATTATTTTTGTCAGGACTGGGTTTACATTAAGGATCTGTTTAGTGATTAAGGGCAAAATCTGCCCCTCATCATTTTTCACACTTGCATTTACTCGTACTTTCCGACTTGTCTCAGCTAGATCAACTAAATTTTCCCTGAAAGATTGAGAACATATCCAGCCTCACTCAGTCACAGTCCAGAAGGAATTCAGTTATTTCAAGAAGTCTCATTACACAAGATCCTTCTATTGCCTCTTGTTATTTATCTTTCAGTACTATCACCTTTTACTACCCTTTCTTCTTTCTTAATTCAAATTAATAAAGTCCTGCAGTGAATGATTCTTGAGTTCCTTTGAAATTTCTTTTGAAAGAGTGAGAAGTCCTCAAAAATCACAATACTCATGAAATGGTTGAGGGGGAAAAAAATCCCTTTATTCTTTCCTCTAGACTTCTGTGACACTATGAAGTTTCACATAATTTGCAGACTGCATCTCATAAAATACTGGCAAAATTTATTCAATTCAAATTAAATAGATGTAGCACAGAGTAATCTTTCTCTATTAAATATGTCACTTTTTGCAATTGTTTCTTAATATCCCTCACAGCTTCCATCTAAGATTAGCACTTTCTTTGCTGCCACAGTTTCACTAACCTACTGAATTATTCACTGAAGCATAACCTTCAGATATCAGGTTAGAAAGACCTTGATTATGGCAGGAAGTGAACTGTATAAACCATTTTTCTTTAAAAGAAAATTTCTCAGTATAGAAAAGTCTGAAATGAGATAAGTATTAAGTGTGTGTAAAAATTAAGTTCATAATTGATAGGAATTTAGTCAACTGTGACATTCCTGTATCTTGTTTATAATAATGTACAATAGCATTCTAGATACCATTTAATAGTGTAAAAACATGTACATTTTCATGGTGCTTATTTAAACTTAAAGTACAAGCCAGTATATCCATGTTGGTCTCAGCTGTAAAGTAGAGCTGTGGAATCTCTCACAGGGATTTAACATACTGGAAAAGAATATTTACATCCAATTCCTGATTTTGTCCCATTTGCTGAAAATTACTTTTAAGGGGCTCTCAGCTCTGGAAACCATGGTGACAGAGTGGAAGGCTTCCCTCCAGCAAACTGTTGTTATTGACCATTACTTTGTGCCAATCCACTGTTGAAAGGTAATTTGAACACCTACCAAGGAGACAACAGCTTCAGGAACACTTCCTTTGCGAGTGTTGAAATACACCCTCACCACCCGCCTATCTGCTTCTCATGACCTGTCCAGTGGCACCCAGAAGCTGAAACGTAATTGTGAAGTTTAACAAGCTTAAATGCCCTCGCTTTTAGAGGTACTATGATAGCAAAATGTCAGGGCAAACAACATTCTACAAATTATTCTGCTAGTCAGGCGTACAAATTTTCATAATGACTTGACCTAGAATAGGAACAAAATGTGTTTTCCTGACGTGGGTGATAACTGCATAATTATGCAACTGATTCTGTTAATATTATCAGCCTTATGTTACTTTCCCAGATGTCAGAGAAATGGCACAGAAGGAGAAAACAGGTGGTAAGATTGTGGGATATTGCACATTAGTACAGTTCATAACAGAATTTTCTATGTAGATTTGTTGACTGTAGTTTGAAGAACTATAACATAAAACATGCTGCACAAGGATTTAATGTTTCAGGTTTAACAGGGACTTCAGCAAACTTTATGCTATTCAACAAAACATTCCGTTCTAAAGATGTGTTTAAACCTCTTACTTCCTCTTCTCATTCTCTCCTTCTCCAAGTGATGTTTGAGGTTTGCAGGGCTTTACAAAAACGTAAGGGTGTCATTTGTGGATAACTCAGTTTGCATTAAATGATTATGTAAATTTTTTAGTCAGATATAATTTTAAAAGAAACACAAGCAATATAAAGGAAACTATTGGTTCAATGAAATATTGAAAAGGATGTATGTGTCTTGCTCTTTAAGAGCCTTTACACAAGAAGCATTTGAAAGTAGTGTGGGATGTCATGAAAGCTGGGTTCATGTTGTGGGTGTATAGATGATCTTTTCCTCATGTTTTAACATACATTATGTATACATATATCATAAGGTTACATTTATTTAATAATTCAACTCTGTATTATTTCTGTGTTTATTAAAGAAGTATGCCTTTGACAAAAAGGTCTGCAACTCTGGCAGTTGAATTGCAGACCAAAAATACATGTGAAAGAATTAAACTTCCTATATGGGAAAGAGGCTAAAATGTGTACTTAGAGAAATTTATAATTTTGTACTTAGAAATATATGACACTGTAGACCTGACTTAGTGTACATTGTTTCAGTTTAAGTGAATCCACTGAAACTGCCTAGGAATTGAATTTAGAGTGTTCACAATTCTTTAGTTCCTGCATTTTTACCTTTTGTAGTAGTAATGTTTGCTAGAAATCTTGTCAGGCTTAAAATAATTGGAAGCAAACTACAATATCAGCACTGAAAATGGAAGTTGTAAAAGACAGAAAAGATTGTTGTAGTGGTTCCTCCAATAAAATAGACAAAATGAACGTCTCATTATGTGCCTGGAGACTGTATGATAATCTGCAACCCCTATTAAAAGGAATGCTATTAAACTGGTTTGTGTGGGGATTTTTTGGGTGTTTTGTTTTGTTTTTCCAATGAGTTGATCTGTCATCAGGCTAGAAGAAAAGTTGTGTAATCTCAGGCAAGGTATCTTTATTTAATTTTCAGTTTCCCTATTTCATGGGAATGTTTTGAAGAATAAGCTGTTTGTTAACATGTAGAAAATTTGCCTTTAATGGAGTGATAGGAGGACCCAAAATATGGCAAGGAACATAAATGTTTTTCCTCAGTTGTTTCTGAAATTACTACTTTAATTTCTGAATCTGCATATGTACTTTTACAGAATCCTTTAGATTTGGAATCAATAGAAAAAAAAATCTACTGAAATGTGGAAAAGTATCGGATCAAAACTTTGCTTTTCATGTTAGAACTTTGAGTAGTTGACAGACAAGGGTGGACTTTGAATTTTACACTTTCTTTAGATTTGTAGGCATTTGGAAGGTTAATAGCAGACATATGTTACAGTGGTTGCCAACAGCAACCTCTGTGATTCGGGTTGGGTTCAAACAGCCATTCAACCCCACTTGTCCCCAGTCATTAATTCCAGAAGCTAGCCATGCAGATTGTTTTGGGGGATGACATTTTACATGTGTGTCTAGCAGTCTCTTCTGTACGTGTTTATCTAAACACTTCCATTTCTTCCATTGCCACATTACACAAGTGTGAATGAATCTTGGCTGACAACATAGCTGTGAGGAATGGAGAGGGAGTATTATCTTCCCCATTTAACAGAGAGAGAGAACTAAGATTTTAAGACTTATTGAAAGTTTCAAAGAAAATAGGTATCACTGCTAGATATTGTTGCTGAAATGTCTGAGCTTTTATCTGCTTTTCCCTTTTTTCTTGAGTCTGTGCAGAAACATATCTGAGTTTTCTGTGCCAGCAGCTCCTTTGGATTGCTACCAGGGACAATATGTTGGCTCTTGGAAATGGTTTTGGGATTCCTTCCTAGCTTTATTATAACAGGTTTTTGTGTGTTGTAATGTGTATCTGTATGTGCATATCTGTTAGTCTTGCTATATCATTAAATATTCACCATCATCAGGTAAGCATATACAAACATTTTTGTGATAAATTGCATATACTATTTGATGATAGACAAGCTGTTTGGGGATCTACTTGTAGTTACACTGTGGAAGCTGTTCCAACAAATGTCTGGGGTTTTTCTCCTTAAACAGCTAATAGATACATCCTTTAGTCACAGTGGGACTGGGAAGGAGCTTGTGAAGCCATGCCCCAAGGCAGGTGAACTGCACCTTGAGAGGTCTAAAACATTATGCAGATAACATAAAATGGAAATGGTCTTTCAGGAACTGTTAAGCAGCTTGGAGAAAGAAAGGAACCTCTGAACCATGCTTTAAGCCTACTCTTAGCAGTCCACTCTTGGACTTAGTATCCATAGCTACCCCTTTCCCTCATGCATACATTGCTTCTCCAAAGCTTGACTATTGTTACATTGTGCAGTAAAGGGGAAGAAACAAATGTGAGACTGCATGCAAAACTGTTGAGGGTAGTTTTCAGATATTCTATAATGCTTATTAAGGGACAATGCACAGTCATTGCTAGACTATGTGAAATGGGCGTTATCTTTCTGATTGATGTATTTACCTAGCACACCTTCACACATTTCCTTTTGATGTCTCATACTTTCTGAGGCACATTCCTCAACATGCACAGTTAAGTCTGTTGGACATGCAAAAGTAACTCTTAGAAGTAAAGAAGAACATAGAAAAATAGCTATAAATACAGTTTGCTGTTATATGGCAAGATGGACTCTCCTTAGTCCCCAAAGGTATGCTTAGCATAGGAGGATAAAATAGCTGAGCAGAGATACAGTCTATCTGCCCTCTTAAGAGTCCAGCATATACTTGTTTCAGTAAAGGGGCTTCTGTTAAGCATCTCTCAGTTGTGAACTTGTTCAGGACCAGTTTAGTCGTAGATTACAAGTGTGTTGGGGCTTTTGTGCAAATGGATGTGGATGTTTCTAACATAAACCAACATTACTCTGAATGTGCTTCGAGGGGGTCAGTAAGGACCACAGTAGTCTTCAAGGGTTCATAGCCCTCTGTGTACCCAAATGGCCCCCACAAAGAGAGGCAGTCTTTCCCTTTTCCTAAATAAGATAAGGTGTGAAATGAACCCTCTGCTCTCAAGCACGAGCTGCTACTTGTGTCCATCTCCTCCTTCCTCCCACCCCATACTATCATGGGTAGTATACCTTCATAGGACCCAACTTGAGATGAGAGAGCTACTGTACATGTACTTCGTTGAGTTGTGTGGAAAGGAACCTGGCAAAAGTCTGTCTCAAACACATGAAATTGAGATTATCATAAAAGAATGGAGGAAGAAAAAAGGTCACAAAGAAGGCTGAGGAGACCTTAAAAAAAGGAAAAATAATTGGAATAAGAAAGGAGGGAATGTATTTAAAGACTGCAAAAAAAGCAGCAGATTGAGGGAGATTCAATATTTACAAAACTAAGCGAAAAATTAATTTGGAAGGAAATTATACCTAAGGGACCACGAAGGGGAAACTAGGAGGAAGGAGGAGGGGAGCAGGAGAAAGGACTGAAGGAAGAACGAAAGAAAGAACAAAGAAAAGAACAAAACCCAGCTCACTATACAGTTATTGTACTTTGGCCATAAATATTTGCAGGTGCTTACAGTAGTAATTTCCCCACTTCTCCTCCCCTTTTCCCTTTTAGAAGCTCACAAATCAGCAGAATCTCCAAACCAGATGAAACTCTTAAAAACGTGAGTTCTGTTTCTAAAACCACTGTAGTCACTCCACAAAATCCACGTTGCAATAATGATGTTTTCCTCTTTTTCAGAGTGCTGTGAGGCACACGGCACCAGCCCATCACTGTATTTCACTAATCTTAAAGCAGACTCTGTCTAAAATAAACAAACTAAATGAATTTCACTTTTTCTTTGAGCTGTGTCAACAGATCCTGAGCTTGTTGCTCTTTGTCTGTTAACATTTTCAGTTGCACTTGGCATTTTCAGAGCACCTTTGGGCTTTTACTATTTCTGTGCATATTAATAGTAATTTACAAGTGTGAAATGTTCCTGGAAACTTGCACCATTTCAATCACTGGTACAACTGTCCGTGCCTGCAGGAGGGTCCAGCTTCCCTCCTTCTATGGCTGCTGGGGGCATTGTGGTGTGAATCTCTCTTTTGCTGTGCAGTTTCCATAGGAAATCAGTAAACATTTGCAAGGGCATCTCTCGCGTATTCCTATCATTTCTCTGATAATCTTTGTGTGTGGTTGCGCTGCGCTCTGTGTGCGGCAGTGGCGGTTCCACCTGCCCACTTTTATGTGTCATTAGCTGTCACGGTGCTCTCGTGTCTGGGTAGACACGTCTTCACCGGGAGCAGCTTCGGCATCGTGTCCGGGCCTTGTAAATCCTGGCAGCAGCACTACACACAGAGCAAAGCCTTTGTGACAAAATAGAAGAATGACAATTAATGATGAGTGAATTTTTGAAAGGGAGGAGGAATGTGCTTGGGTTGTGTGCAAAGATGCATTTCCAGGCTTTCAAGGATGAGGCAACATTTTATAATTCAGGCTACAGTTTTAACGCCCGATACAGAAACCCCTTTGTCCGGCAGAGCTCAAAGCCTGCGTTAATATCTGCCATTTGCAGAGCCTCTTGACTTCAGTGGGGGCTAGTTTCCGTCTGGTGGGAACATCACTGGATGATTGAGGCATTATCTCTTTGAAAAGGACCTTAAACATGTGATCAGTCTATAAATTAGGTTTTTTTCAGTGTGAGCTGGGGTGGTGGGACTGGTCCCCTTGACTTCAGGGCGACCACTTGCTTCGATAATGTTTGACATATTCAGCACTTTAGATTTAAGAATAATTACCTTGTTTTCCACCAAATATACAATAAAAGCTTATCTTACTAAATTATTCTGAGCTCTGCAAATGCTAAAAATATGTGTTCATTTAATGTGCAGGATTTTTGTTTACAACGGGCTTTAAACAAAGGGAATCTTAGTGTAAGAAGAGGTGGACTTAATGGGTTAAAAACTGTGTAAATGTTACTCTAGTTAAATTACAGCTTGTTGTTCAGATGAATACTCTCCACTTCTCATATAGCTTTAAATTATGGACAAATGCTTGCAATTGTGAACTACCTACATTGTGGCTGCCTGTTCCCAGGCTTCATCAACCCTAGCTGTCCAATGGGATTACTGTAAGCTTTCACGGCAGTCTGCCAGCCACTGATCAGAAATTCATATCCCTGGATGTTAGATTGCTCTCTTTATTCCATCCTTGTGATGGCTGTGATTGCTGTCATGGTGTTAGGTTAGAAATTAGCATTTTGTGGCCCAAATTTTGCCATCCAGAACATAATCAGAAAAAAGAGAGAGAGAGGGGGGAAGAAAAAAATCAAAGAATAGTAATTTCATCTGCCAAAGAAGGGAAACGCAGTGTTACCATGATACAGATGTCTACGAAACTTAGGTCAGGAAATGTTGTGGTATTTATGGTCCTATTTGGTGAATGCTAAGGCAGGTGGTGCTTTTCTGTTACAGCAGACCTCTGCTCGTAGATTAATGCTTTTCCTCTGATAACAAAAAGAAAAAAAAAAAAGGAAAACAAATAAATATCGGCAAAACTATAGGTGAGCTTCAGAAACTCTTAAATTAAAAAAACAAGGATCTCTAGCAGATACTTTCAAGGACATGCTGAATTAATCACAAGAGGCTGGTTAGCAGGAGGTCAGAGAGAGACTTCTTAGCATCATTTTGGGTCATATGTCTAGAGGCGATGGCAGTATGTATGTGCTGTATTGTAATATCCCCTTTCTAGTTTTCTTGTCTCAGTCAGAAAAGGATGAACACATATTGCATAGGGCTCTTGAAAGGAAAGAGGCACTGGTAAAAATCAGTAGTTTGGATTTTTTTTTCCTGTTCTTTACAACCAAGTCATATCTGGCTGGCTATTAAAAATGTGTCATTGTTTTTCATCAGATTTCTACTATATTCAGCAGTCCTTGTATTCGTTGTATTTTATTTTCTAAACATGTTATATCTGATGATATAAAGCTGGTGATTAAACAGCACAGTAGTAGCCACTGATTGATTTAATGAACATTTATTATTGCTCTAAACAAAGATTTTTCTATTAATCTGTTTCAAAACAATTCATCAGGGTTTATTACAGAAAATTATGGGAAACAACTGTTTAAAATTTAGTGCAGAGATATGGTTAGGTCCTTAAAGGTAGCTTGTTATTCTTTTTAGGCAACTCACAGACATGCTAATTTTTCCTGTCATTAGCACTGAACAAGCTGGAAGGATTCTGACATGCGAGGTGCACAGATTCTGTTAGGAGCCTTGATTTTTATCCACCCAAGCTTATCCGTCATCTTTAATCATGCAAAAAGCAGGATTACTTAATCATTTCATTTTATTGAAAAGAAAAAGAAAGATTTACATTAAAATGATGACATGCAAGAAAAAAATAAATTGAAAATGATTACGAAGAAAATGTAATGTAGAGACTAAAGCTTCATTGGTTTTGTGATGCTCATTTAAAACAATGATCTAGTAAAGCCAAGATACAAAAGTAACAATGATTTTAGCTGTTGAAGTATAATCATCTTATCTTTGCATTTGAATATACATTCTAACACGAGGTGTTTAGCTGATGATAGCAGATAACTAAGGAAGACACTGTTTTTCACCTATGCTGTATTTATTCCTTGCTCTAAGTTGTACCTTTGTCAGAACTAAATGTATTTTAGCACACAAATGTTAACAGGCGAGGCATACTGGCATTTTCACAAGCACTTCAGTGTGCATGTGCCTATCTGTTGATCTCTCTATGTAGGATAGGATGAAATTACACTGATTTTTTTACTATCTACAGAAAGTATTGATTTAATGCAAGTGTAAATTATATTTTGGAGATAAAATTAACGAATTATTCATGAGTGGCTTCTGTATCTTTTAGATTTTAGACATTGCATTGTATTCCCTAAAGATTCTAGTTTTCACACACTTGATTTAATATAGTCTTGTTTGTTTGTTTGTTTGTTCTCTTTACCCATTTTAAATATACTTTTAAGTTAATAATTTTTTTCTTATATAACCTTTGTGTCTTGGTATGTCAGAATTTAGGTGGTAAAAGGCGTGGCGAAAATTTACCTGCAAACTTCTGATGTCACAAAATGTTTGTTTAGGAAACATATTATAGTTTCCAAACGAAAGTTTGTTAAGGAGAAAGCAAGGAGATATTTTCTTCTGTGAGTATCTACAACAAGTGGTGTATTACCTCAACAAAAAATTATTAAAAGTACCAGACTTTTAGGTACTTGTCTGATATTTAGATAAAATGATGCATTAAACAAATAATTACATTACAAATCAATGTTTACCAATTAGATCATTAATAATTCACTCTACTATACTAAGCTGAGTGAATTTAAGGTTGAATGGTGCCAAATTGTTTTAGGTACATTAACATTTAATGAAATTTGAAAAATATCCAACTTTTTCCTTTAATACATATCATTTCTAGGTGTTGAATATTCATTTTATGATAAGATCTAAAACCGGAGAAAACAAATTTCAGTATTTGTTTTTATTTTTTTCAGCTTTACATTAGACCAAGAATCTTGTATTGCTGTTGGAGATGACAGTGTACAAATAAGAAATAAACCAGAGAAGATAAAAATAGGTGTGTAGCTATTTATTTGAATTCAGGCATTTTTGAAACACTTTCTGACATCAGCTGTGTATGCTGCTTAGCTGTGATAGCTGACTATTGTGAGAGGTAACCTTCTGGTAACAAGGAAATAGTTAAAAATGTCATAGGGTAGAACGGTATGAGTGAGGAAAAAGACTGGAAGTCCCTAACTGCAAGAACAATTCTTTTCTATATGTTGTTTCTGAGTTCTGTTTTAGAAAGGATACAGTTGTTGTTGTAGGAAAATATTAAGTAGATAAATTTAGCCTTCCTATAGCTTCCTTATGCTACTATAAAAAACCCTAAAACTCTCTTTGCTACCATGGACATTTTAAATACTTTGAGAATGGAAATACTGTATTTAGTTAAAACAAAACCAAAACCGAATGGACAACAGACCGAAACAAAACAAAAAACAAAACCACACTTATTTTTTGAAATAGTTTCAGTTTTTCTTCTTCATTAATGCATCCACCTATCTCATAATTTCACAAATCAGAAATACAGCTGGACTTGTAGTGAGATATTTTAATATGGGGTGCATGTCAACATTCTGCATACTGGCTGTGAACATTTTTAGGCACAAGAATAATGGATTTGTAGTTTTTCTTCTAATAATATAAGGGCATATAAGGGGTTTTATACAATGTACAGCTACTTCCCTGTAGTGAACAACTTATTTTGCAGATGCAGACTGAGTAATAAGCTGAGGATAAAAAGAGGCCTTTCAACAATGAATTTTCTTCCAAACTAAATAGTATTTCCATATCACTGTAAATGAACTTAGATGGTACTTACATTATATAAGTGTATATAACTGAGGTTATTTTATATTAAAGAGGTTATCTCATTGATTGATTCATATGACTTTCCTTAGTATGGTCAAATACCTGTTTCACACTTTGTCTTTTATAGAAGTGGATTTTTTTGTTTGTTTTTCTTTTTCCAGGATGCCTAAGGTTATTCTAATGGCAGGATGATATGATTCTTATTCAGATGCAGAATTAGTGATCTTCAGATGGCTGTCCCAAAACCAGAATTATTTACAGAAGAGAATTAGGTCTGATCTTATATTGACGTATTTCCATGCTTTTATATCTTTGACTCTAAAAGAACTGCCAATGTAGGTTTATAATTTAGGCATTTGTCTAGCCACTTTCAAAATGCTAGCAAGAATCATGTAATTTTGGATGACATTAGACACTTTTAATCTAACCTATAACTTGGATTTTACAGTATTTGTCATGTTATAGACTGAAGAACCTTCTTTTGTTCCTTTTCTGGAAGGATTTTGTATTTTAGATGGTTTTTTAAATGATTTTCTAAAAAATTTACATTGACAGATATTGAAATGGTCTTTTGTTAAGTTTCTATTAATTCTGGATAAATTATAATTATAGTACTGAAGGCAGACACTTATTATTTGTTAAGCATCCTTGAATATGAAAATCTGATTAGTTTATTAGAAATAACAAAAGCGTAGTATTCAAACCAGCAAGGATGAGTGACAAAAAACTGCAACGGATTTTAGTAACTATAATGTTTAAGCAATAGGTGGCAGTGTTACCTAAATACTCTTTTCTTTGAATTGGAAAAGAATGGGAGTACTTAAGAGGAACAGGACATTTGTTTTACTTGTACATAAATGCAGATTTGTACAAACAGATTTTACATTGTTAAGGATGTTTCCAAAAAGTTTTCTTAAAAAACTTTAAATTCAGTATCCATTATCACTTAAATGACCTACATTTTTGTGTTATGTGATTTATTAGTTAAAACATGATATTGTAATCTAAAATATTCAACTTGTATCTGAAAAATAAGCACATTTTCCTATGACATACTGTACTCAAAAATATCCATTTTAACTTCATTAAATATTTATACTAATAAACACCAAACATAGTATTATAAAATACATTATAGAAATCATTTTTCTGGTTTATTACAAATTTATAAATCTCGGACCTATTTAATAAAACTTATAGCACATAGCACTTCTATGGAGGTTACAGAATAAACTTTATCAATTCTTTTAGTACGTATGGCACAGTATAGCAGAATACACCTGCAATAATCTATGAATGCTGTTTTCCTCCTTATATACAAGCAGGCACACCTTTCCACACCTTCAGCAAAGCATGCACGAACCAAAAAGGTTACTTAGCAAAACTGATGCTTTAATATACGTTTTTAAAATGAGTATCCCAACATGCATATTCACTTAAACATGAAATGCTTCTCAAAATGCAACATTGTACATTGGAATAAAAACCAAATAGTTTAAACCATTTTGGTCCTTTGAGTGTTACTTATGTATACTTCATCATATAATAATTAAAATACCATACTGACCAATGCAGCAGCCATATTCCATACCATGTGTTCTACCTCTAGGATACAGCTTTCATACAGTAGTACTTCCAAGAGATGTGTTCATCATTGTGTGATAGAAACACTATGCTGTACTTTTTTTTCAGTTTGAAGGGGGGGGGGGGAAAAAAAAAGATTTGCTGTAGTATGTAGTCTTAGCTTGATAATTTTTGATAACTTTAACTATTTACTGTGTTATATCTAATGATTTTTAATCTAAAATTAGGATGTTGCTTGTAAGAAGGAGAAAGGTAAATGATAATCATGCTAGCGAAAGAAGATAGTGATGGATAGAAGCAATGATGAAATGTGTCTGATAGGGTAGTTTTCTGCTCTACCACCATTTCGTTGCTGCTCTGGGATTACAGCAAAATGGTGGCTACTTATATTTTATGGAAAATGTAAATTTTATGGTAACCTTCCTATAGACTCCAAATTGCTTCTCCCCTCCATTGCGATTATATTGCTTTGTTAGAATGAGCATGCAGTTTGCCTCCTGAATCTTATAGTACTATAGAAAAGGTAAAAGCTCAGTTGCAAAATTCTTCATTGGCAATATAGACTTTACTTACATACATGTGATTAAAAAACGTCCCCCGTAATCAAATGGGAAAATCATGTTGTCTTAAGACTACAGATAAGGTACTGAATAGTTGCAGGTAAATAAATAAGATTTGGAGTGTATTCTTGTTTTGCACAGCACAGAACTACTGTAGCTGAGTGCAGGTATTTGTGATGATTTTTTTTTTTTTTTTGGATAAAACTTAGTCTTTATTATCAATCAATTCTAATAAGTAGTAGATCTCAAGAGGGAGAAAAGAGATAAAATCCTAACACTCTGCTTTCTAGCCTTGCAATTTCTCTGTACCCCATAGTTGACGTGGCATGGAGTGACAACGCTGTCTTGTAAAAGATCCGCTTATCTATCTTCTTGGGTAGGGGTACGGTACTGAAACAAAACCTTCCCGAAACTGCTTTTTTTTTTTGTCACAGTTTACAGAAGGATTTTACTTGTGATGATATGATTTTTCCCAGGTACGAAATTTTTAGAAACGAAAAGACTATGAACACGTTGCTTATAAATCTGATTTTTATTAACTACATGTGCTAAAAAAGAGAGAATGCAGGAAAGCAAAAAACAAAGGGAAATGAACAGTACCAGATTAAGAAAATGAACTGAAAGACAGAAAGTGAAAGAAATATTACAACACTGGCTTTTTCTTAAATTTTGAAGAGAAGATGCTTAATACTTTATTTCTGCAATTTCTCTATTATAGTTAAATTGCATTATTAAAATACAGGATATTTTAAAAATCCAATTATATCTCTATCCAGATAGTTAGACAGTTAAAATTAATTTTGTATAATATTATCTAGAATTTCCTTGCCCAATTTGATGGTGTGCTTCATAGAAGTTACCTCAATTTTGAAGATGTGCCGTTTTAAATAGTATAAAAAACCCTATATATATATATATATATATATAAAATCAGCTTCCAGGGTCATGTTGCTCTCTTTGTTTGTCAGGTGGATATAAGTGAAGTGATACAGTATTGAATTTAAAGCATGTCATAATCGAGTCCATACACTGATACTCCTTATTTTTAAGGAACCAGGTTCTTCAAGGAGTAAATTCTTTCTTTGAATGTTTGTATATCTTATTGAATTTGGCATTGTAGTGTCTGTAATAACACAATACATGTAAAAGTATACTTTATCTTCAGAGATACTGGTTACCTATAGGCAGAAGTGGAGAATAGATATTGAAATTATACAAATGTGCACAAACACACTATCACTGTTCGCATATTGTGGCAGCTAGAGAGGTACTATGTTTCAAGTGTACCTTTAATTTCCACTTCACCCTCCACACTTTTTACACAAGTGAATCAGTTGATATCCCTCAGAGTAAATGAAGAGTCACAGCACTGTGTAAAAGCAACATCGCTCTGAATAATTTCTGACGAGTGCATAAGTTTAAACATCAATATTATTTTTTTTGGACTTACTTTGTTGTGAAATGCTCAAACATATTTGAATAGAGACTTTAAATGTAAAAACGGTAATTGCTTAAATACTTATGTGACGTAATCATAAGCTTGTAGTTGCAACACGACCATTTGTTTCATTACTCCAGTTTCTTACTTGTAGCCTGAAAGTTGGCAACATTGCTAGGGAGGAACTGGTTAGGAAATGTCTCTCTTTTGTACCTAACAAACAATACACAGATATCAAAATACATGATCTTACTTAAAGTTGAATTGTTTTCGTTTTTTTTTTTCCTTGTAACTTGTTTATTTTAGCTGCATATTTACATGCAAAGCTCAGAGTACTTTGAAGTTCTGTGTTAAATGAACTAACACTGAGAAAGATCTAAAAATCCATTTCCCAATTTTAAATGTTTAAGGAGAGTAAATGTGCACTGTACTTTCAATAAAAAAACATAATCCTAAACCTACTATATCAATTAATGCATTGATGTTAATTAATATTAATCACACTATGAAACATAATTTTACACGGTAAATATGCTATTTAGAACTGCTAAATAATAAAAATATTTGTGTTACATAATCTATGTATTTCTGGTTTATAGAGGAGTTCTGTAGTCATTTGGTTTTACAGTTCTCTTCTATATATACAAATACAATTTTTCATTTTTGAAAACTGGGGACATATCACTGCAGACATATGATGAGCACAAGTTTTAGTAGGAGCACCTGAACTTGCATAATGAGAATAGCAAAACACATGTTCAAACCCCACCAAACTTGTAAAGTGTTCATGACAAGCCAAAAAAACATCAAAAGTAAACTGTTTTGTGTTTAATCCTACAATATTACAGCTGTGCAGGTTAATGTTGGTTTGGTCCCGGTCTGTCAGAGATCATGTTGTGATCCCTGTTTTCACTGTAGATCAGACTGAAATCAACTGTGTGTCAGCAGATACAGTTAAAAAATAACTATATGTAAGGATTTATGGCATGTTGTTGTAAATTAGTGGGTTAAAGTAGGACTTAATATTTAAAGACAAAAAATAGATACATTTGAAACCCTGAACGATTATAACAATGATTAAAAAAAAATGCTGCAATGCTTTCACGTGTAATGATAGTAAAAACAAGTCTGCTGATTATTTTTTTTCTTTATTTCAAATCATGTGATAATTATAATATACACACAAACTATTCAGAGGATTTTTGGTTTGTATTTTCATTTACATATTAATTTGAATTTTTCTATGGACTACTAAATAAGTTACCTGCTGTATCAATGCAGTCACTGAATAGCTCAAAAGTTTAGTGATATCCAAAAAGACCCAATAGCAGGAGAAGAGTCTAATCCTTTTCATTGAACAAATATTGCTGTCTAATGGGTATAGCGTAGCTTGCTTCGTGTCTGCTTGTTATTAGCTTGAAAAGTGAGTGTAAGTTTTTCAGTATGTTTTTTAAAAATACTAAAACCCCCAGATACACTAGTGTTATCTCAATTAACTTCTGATGAATAAACATAATAGTTTATGTAGTACCCTGCAAAACAGAGAGTTCAGAAGTATGTTAGTTTTGATTCTGAATTTTCAGAAATTATTGTATTTTGATATGACCCCGGGGTCTATATACAGGAGCATTTTGACTTTTCTGTTTTATTTTACAGTTAAAAATATTTTATTGAAAAAAATTTAAAGAAAACAGTTTAAATTGCTGTTACACAGTATTTTTTAGTGCAAATAATTTTGGTTGTCTTAATATCAGTCAAGGAGCAAACTATTACTATATAAATAAAATATAACTAATCCATCAGGCCAACAAAACAAATGTCAATTTAAAAAAATCAAAACCAACACTTTATGTTATTTCTTTTTTTTTTTTGTCTTCTTTTTCTTCTTCTTCTGATGCTAGCAAGGATAAAAGCTGTGCAATTACATCTCAGCAGCTGGGATTCTGAATTTCACTAGATTTGTCAATCAGAAAGCTGCATTTACTTGCTCACTTTCATAAAATTTAGAAGTAGAGGACAGAACGGTAACCTAGTCTTCTGTTGGTACTGGTGTGGAATTGTTTCCAGCCTTTATATTTATTTGGGAGTGTTTTGGCCATTTATTTTATAATTTCTGAGCAGTGGGCCACTCTTTGCTCTCTGGGGAGATTTTTCTGTCGGTTAGGTCACAGTCAGGTTTTTCTCTTTCCCCTACTGATCTATTCCCTTTATTAATTTCCTCCCATTACTCCTAGTTATACCTCCTTTTACTATGCTAAATAATTCCTTTTATGCTAAATAATTCCCTTTTTCCATTTTTGAGTTATCACTCTGTAACATTGCTGTTCTCCTTTTTTATGGAAACTGTCTCAAATTGGCAAGACCCAAAATACGCTGAGTTAAATCTGCTATAAAAGGCTTTATTGACAATTTCTATAACTTAAACACAGTTCTGCTTTAATAAGCTCAGCTAAAACTGAAGTTTGAATAATTTTTGTGAGCTGAACCAAGGAACCTATTAAAAGGATCCCTCTATTTTGAACTGTTTCGTAGTGATGTAATGCAGCCAAATGATTAAGCATAGCTTAGATAGCCAAAATCCTCTGGGTCAAATTACCCTGTCTGCTAAGAAACACAACAGGGTTGAAAGAAACACAGACACTGGACAAATGTTTCTGGTAAGAGGAGGAAAAGTCGTACAAGACTGTCTCTTTTTCCCAGGGTGGAAGCCAATTTTGGTAGGCTCTCCTTTGGCTTCTGCACTTTTTCTTGAAGGCTGGAGACTTCCTAGTGCTGAAACCTGTGGCTACCCCAACCCAAACCACTGGTTTCTCTTACCATCTGTGGAAATGGGAACTTGATGCCCTAAATTTGATCTTATTCTGGCTCAACTCTAAGCTAGGAGAAGCAGCATGTAGGTGTTGGTGCAGGGGCCGGAATCAGCTCCTCCTCACCAACACCCTCATGTCCAGGGTCCTATAAAGGTTGACTGAGGCATTGAGGAGGAAACTTGCTTCACAGTGAGTATTATCTGCAGCCAAAATTTGTGATGGGCTGTGATCAAACTGTATCTGGGAGGGCCCAGCTAGGGACAAGGGAACCAATTCTTGGCTGGCTGCTGCTGAGGGGGCTGCGCTGCCTCCAACAGGGCAATGGTGACGTAGGGTGAAAGCACAAAAGCCCCCAGATTTTCAAAGGTTTCCCTGGAAATCTCATGGCACACTGGGAAAATATAGATGGTAAACAGGAGACAAACCATGCCTAGTTTTCTAAACTGTCTTCTACCTCAGGTTCGTTTCCCTTGATAGACCCCTAAATTTAGTTAGAAAGACTTTCACACTAGCAGCCTGACAAGGATTGAAAACCACTGAGATAACGTTGCGCCGATGCATGCTACTGTCATTGTTGCAGCAAGGATGTTTGCTGTTGTTTGACACTGTGCATATGACATTAGTAGCTCTCCATTTGCATCATCTCTGGTTTTGCAAAGTAGCGATAGGATTCTACCCTAGCTGAAGTTAGTGGAAACTGTGGGCTCCTAAGGGCTCATTCCTTTTGACAAGCCAGACATGCTTTAAGAGTACCTGTGTATACTTAATTTGTTTTTTGTTTGTTTGTTTTAATTATTTTTATTCATTTCATTTTTTCCTTTGCTTATTTTTGTAAAACTTTGATTTCTGTATCTCACAGGATTGGGCCCTCCAAGTAAGCATGTGTGCGTGTCTATGTAGATAAATGCTCTTTATTTTATTTAACTCTCTAAACTGATGTGAATTTGTACCACACTTCCAGTGTTGTAGCAATAGCTATCTTTATTACATTACTTTTGCTGATCAGCATGTTGGTTCTGGTGAAAATTAAGGCTGCTGAGATTCATCTTATTTTGTAGAGCTTGAAGCTGCTTTTAGAATATTTTTTCTTCTCTGGAAATATGATCTCTTACTGAGCATATCTGAAAAGTAACATATGATGTAGGCAAAAATCCTCCAGGTAGTACTAAATGTTTTATTTCACAATGACAGTTAAAATCTTCAGGTTTCTTTTTTTTCTTTTTTTTTTCTTTTCCTGATATTGTGCAGTTAAATCTATTCTGTTATCCTTTGCAGCATGCAAAAGGTGCTCCATGTATACAAGTCGCTCTGCCCTTCTTTAGACTGTAAAGAGGCTGCTGAAAGATTTGAGTGATGGTGCAATGTTTTAGATTAAATATAGATTTGGGGTTCTGAGCCTGCTGAGTTGAGTGCTGTAAACGTTGGAGGACCAATCAAAACAAACCTAAGTGACACGAGTGATCTTCATTGAATCATTTGGCATTTCTCTTGACTTGTTTAGAGACAAATGCTTTTGTTTCCTTTTGTGGAATATTATTTCTAGATCTAGTCTGAATTTTCATTTATAGTGAGTACATCACAAGATAAATAGCATGCTTTTACCTTGAGCAGCTAGTTAAAAAAAAGTGCAGAGCATAAAGCAAGGGAGCTGTGGCATTTGGAGGCTCTGTTTTCATGGTGCGATTAACTGTATTCCATTCCTGATCAACTGTGCTCTCTGTTTACAGTATCCTAACTCCATCATGTGCTGTTTATGAGTAAAATTTCCAACGTGAAATTGCTATGGCTGAGAAGGAAGAAGTATTATGTGCATGTGTGTGTGTGTGCGTGTGTGTGCCTATTCATTAACATTTGAGGTAGCAGGTGTTGAGAGCTCTTTTTCCTCGGTATGAATACATTTTGCATCAGTCCAAGGCACCGAGAGTTCTTATGCTGCAATCTTTTGTGAGTGGCAGCTTAACATTCTTTTTATTGCCTCACTAGAAGAGGACCATGCAAGCCAAGGCCCTTCTCTAGTGCTAACAGCTCCAGAATATTGCTCAGCTAAGTGATGAAGAGGGCTTGTGTGCCAAAAGTATTTCAGGAAGAGGGTTATCATGGAAAAATAGAAACAAAAAAAAAAACCCCAAACCTAAAAACATTTTAATTGGTTAGGAAACAGGGACAAGAGACTCAAAGCTTTATCTTATGACTCTAATGTTTGAGTGTAGAAGACTTGTTGGAAAGGTTGGACTTGAGGTGGAAGACTAGATGATCATGTGCAAGTGTAAAGAATATTATTTTCTCACTTCTGTAGTTAAAGCTGCGACATGTAGCAGAGCAGCCCATGGTGGAGATTTGTTTATTGTTTTTTCCTTCTTGCTCTGTACAACAGCTTGACCTCTCCGCTGAATGAGTTGATCTGGTTGTCCTCTCTTTGGTCCTTTCAGAGCCTTTTTACATCTGCGGTCATGTTCACTATTAAAAACGTGACTAGCTATGGAGAATTTCCTTTTTCAACCGCAGCAGAAAATATATGCTCCTTTGTAATAAAGGGAGACTGATAGAGGTAAAACAAAGACTAGGCCATTTCAACAACAATCATTTAGTTGTGTAGTATAGTTCAAAGCACAACACAGAGAAACAAGGAAATAACGAACAGCCCATGCAGAAGTGACTTCAGGAGGGAGTAGAATGAGATGTTAAAAATAAACAAAACAAGTAATTGATGAGAGCTATGCGTAATACAAAATGTGTCTTTCCCCTTTGAAGGGCAACATCACACACCTAGAATGTCTCGTACTGGCTGAGAAAAGAAAGACTAGTTAGTGGCCAAGAACACCCTGATGTTCTGTGCTACAAATTGAAAGTGAAGGTTACTTTCTTGTAGACTTTATCTTAAAGCAGTAAAACGGGTAGCTGCAGCTACAACTGAAAGTATTGATTTTGTAATTTCAGCAAATTAAGAACACGACAGGAAACCTATTAAACCTTTCCACTGATTGCCAGGGCACTTTTTGGTGATGCTGGTGCTGACATTAAAATTACATGTGCCTGTCTCTTTAAAGCCAAACATATACATTTTACAGAAGATAATGCCAGTTAACATGCTGAAAAAGGATCTTTATAAATCTGTGTAATTTCCCATTTCAGATGTGAAACTTTTGAAGCCTGATGACATGAATGTCAAGCAGTACATCTAAAATTTTCATAAATTATGGTTCATGTTAGATGTGCTTTTATTACATTTTAATAAATTAAAATTTTCACAAAGCCAGAAGATTTTTTATAATAATAGCAAAGACGGTAACGCTAGTAATAGCATTATCTGTCAGAACATTATGAGCAATGATTATGTAAAAATCTATGTAACAAAGGCTAACAGAAGAAATGATCAAATTATATTCCTCTGTATCTTGTATAAAACAAGTTATTTTATTACAGTAGCAAAAACCCAACTTCTCTTAAAGCAATATTTAAATTACTTTTAAAAATCAGTGTAATTAAATTCATGTGAATTACAATATTTAAGATCACTTGTTTCATAAAAGATTGTTTTAAAGCTTTGCTTTAATATTACTGAGTATAAATTAAAATGTTGCATCTTTACAAATGCGATATTTCTAATAGTTCTTAATGAGAAAAATTTTCATTAAAAGTGGGGCAGGGCAAGGGAAATTATACCTGGATCCTCTCTGAACACCCTATAAAGATGTAAGTTTTGAGTTTATCCAATTCATAAATATTTTGTTTCATCTGAGCAGGTATTTGGCATCATTCCAGTGTGTAAACAAGCATGGGTTTTACACACACAAATCTAATTTACAGGCAAGCCATCATCTGCATTTACTGTAGTAGCCAGCAGTTTGTGATGTGCCTGTAACAGAAATGCGCACTGACAGAGGAGGAGGTAAGAATGTAAATTTAAAAAGAGAGATTTGATTTGTAACAACAAAGGCAATCTTAAAACGTGTGGGGGAACACTGCTGTGAGACTGTGAGCCAGAAGTCTCCATGGAGTGGACTTCAGAAACTTGTAGCAGGTGTTTACACCATCCCTAAAAATATAAATGAGAATTTGCAGCTTATGTTAGCAGTGAAGTAGCAGAATGGTGTATGAAAATGAGTACCAGGTGTGAAAATGAGTATCCAAAGATAACGGTGTGAAATGGCCAAGTGGATTTAATAGTAAGAAAGACCTGGAAGAAGTAGGAGGACAGAGTAAAGAGGAGTGCAGAACACTAAAATAATGAACAAACAAAATCTTTTTTCTCTCTTGAAGAAGTAATCCACTTGGGGAATGCTGGAGCTCTATAACCACTGGTCTAAAACCAGCAGAAGATCAGGTGATAACAATGACTCTACAGCACACCTCTTTGGTTTACCAGGAGTGCACATGCACATCTGCTTATATAGACCTGTATCTTTCCCTTTCATTTTCATAGCAGATATGCCAGGCTATTTGATGTCTGCCAAGTTGGTTACACATTGCATATTACAAGTATATTCAGATAATACCTATAACTCAATGGAAGCATTAGTGCTCTGTTCTTCTGCACAGGCAGAACATCACAGACATCCAGCTCCCACACACCTCACAGTCTGGGATTTCAGTGAACCTGGAGCAATGAATATGAGGAGGAGAATGATGCAATAACATTAACCACAGGTGCACTCTCTCATAAGTTATTCACAGTGGCCTAAATACACGTGGCCACCAGGATAACCACTCCCAGATGGTGGTGGTTTTTAGGGAAAGAAGCAAAATGTAGATTTTAAGAAGGAATTTAAAGGGATAAAGAAGAATCTTCGCCTGAGAGATTACACTTCATTTGGTGCAGGATAGCTTCAATAACCCAAGAAGGAGTTTTAACTTACCTTGCTAGAGTTTTTTCTGGCCATTAGACAATACTGAGATTTTATTAAACCCATTGTGGGTTTGAGCTTTCTCCTGAATTTTTCTTTGAACGGTCTTTTGTTCCTATTAAATGTTAGTTTTTGTTTCCTCCATCAGAGGTACTGATGACCTGCCACTCCCCTATATCTTTATAATCTTACCAGAGTTACGAGTGGTGTTGTTTCCACCTACGTTTTATTAGAGGGCTTTAGATTTTGGTTTTTGTTTGCTTTGATTTTTTTTTTTTAATTGAATGTTCCAGTGCAGAACTGGAACACATGCAAGTGTATGTTTTACATATTAATATTTTTATTTATGTGTAGAAATATACACATGTACCAAAATCCCCCACCTATTGGTTTCAGGAATGTGGAAAAGCAAAGAATGGCTGGGTGGCAGAAGGTGCACCCTTAAACGGGCAAGTCGTTCCTTTACTTAATGTGAACTTGATTAGAACCTCAGTCTTCCACATCTAGGGCGAAGACCTAAGAATGCAGACCAAAATAATGAATAATAATTTGTTTCTACTTACAAAAGATGGATGGAGGCACAAACAAGAAGAACCAGTAGTCAACTAAGGTGAGAAAGTTGCTGGAATCTCAAGCAACAACAGAATGTAGTGTAGTGTATAGGCCTCTGACAGTCGTGGGAAGTGTCCTCATCAAATGCTCTTTTATGGCATTCTGCAGAACTTGCTTTCCATATGAAACACTTGGAGAATCTGGGTTATGACCCAAGTCAGAAAAGAGAAAAAATATTAAACTCCCAAAACGCTGCAGTGTAGGAGAATCATGTCCTGTACACCTTTACTTTCCCACCGAGAGCAATAGAATTTTTTTTTTTTTTTACACACGTGAATCTGTGCTCAAGAATGCACACGTGCACACTGGAAAACCCTGATCTTTATTAAAATTTGATTTTTTTTCCTTGAAGCCTATCCAGAAGCACAGAACCAGAACTGTCCAAAGGCCACTTGAAATTGACTCAACAGGTGATGAAATGTTTGGCAGAAACATGTTTCTGTGGAAGGTAGTTTAGGATACCAATACCTCAATTTCTTAATGTAAACGACAAGAGCTAAATTAATTTGCATAGTTGACATAAGGTTATGTACGACTGCTAGAACTGTGAATTAGTTGGAAAATGTGTCTACTGATGTTTATGAGATATTAATATGAAGGTCTCAAGGGCTGATTTTCAGTAGACATACAGTGAGAATAACACATATATTTGGGGGGTAAGGAAGTTAATATTTGACAGGTAAGCAAGTTAATGAAGTTAATAAGATTCTCCAATAACAGGATTGTGCTAAACAAGATGGTAGCAAACATGGGATATGCTTGTAATAAATTGCATTGTTTCAAACTTAAGTCCCAAATAAGTGTCTGCCTGAATTTCACAGAAATAGTGTAAAAACAGCAGAAGCAAAAAAAATGCCTACAAGGTTAAACTGAAGAGAGAAATAATGAATTTAAACCATTTAAAATAAATTGCTGAAATAATTAAGTCACCATTTTTGGATTATATCACCAAACTAGATGGACACGTATCTATGCAAAACCTAATAATGGCAAAAGATTTTATACTAGAAATAGCGATATTTTTTGTAGGCATTTAAAGAAAACATAATTACAAATGGTGACGAGGGAAATAGGAAAAGAGAAAAAATGTTTTCTGATAGTTTGTTTTCTTCTACATAGAGTGTACAGAGTTCACGTATAGTAAATACACAATGTGCATGCCTCTTGGAGTTTACGCAGGGTTTTTTATTGTCTAGGTTCTGATTTTCCTTGGTTTCTTTTTTCAGCGAGGTAAGCAAACTGATAGGAAGCAAGCGTTCCTTTATGAAGAATTGACTTTTTCATTGAGAAATCATTGAGTGCTAAATATTCTTTGATGACCTGAAAAATGGTTCTCAGGATAGCAGAAAGGTAAAATCTTTTGATGTTAAAAAGCATTTTTTTTTACTTTACTGCTTTCCAACAAGAAAAAAAAGAGATAGAGCTAGAGAGAAAAGACTGAGAAGAGAGAAATTGATGCTTTCAGTTTATGAAATTCAGTGGCATATGAAATTTATAAAGGAATTTGGGGGTTATTTTCTTTGTTGCCTCTAACTTTTGCTTATTGTTTAGTCCATGTGTCTACTGGGGTAAATACATGAAAGCAATGATTTTTTCTCATAGTTGTGACTAATAAAGATATGGTTAAAGGCAGAAATGGAGCTTATTGTCTTGAATCAAACTTGGAAATAGTCAAGAAAATTATCAGATGTTTTCCAGAAATAATTAAGTGAAAATCAATAGCTATGTTTGTCAGTTCCTTACTACTTGTTGTCTTTTCTCTAGAAGGAGGAAATGGGTTGAATTTTGTTTTTTTTTTTTTCATTAAATCTTAGAGTATTTGGAAGTTTTTCTGAACTTACAAAAAATCTTTTCCTTTCAAGCATCTTGGGGCATTTTCCATTGTTGTTTCTTCATCCTTGAAATGCCTTTATTAGTATTTTTAATGAGCATAGGCACTTCCTTAATCTGTTTTCCTTTCTTATTAGTATAAATCAGTTAACAGTTATGCTGAAAAAATACCAAGAGTAGTGTTTCTCAACTTGGTTGCCCATTTCTCTTCCCCTATATGGACGATATCACTTGCATCTTTCCCTCCCAACTACAATTTCAGACACCATAAGCAGTACTATGTTTGCTATTTTTGAGCCTCTTTCTCTGCCTATACCACTTTTTTCTGCCTTAGAGAGTCCTTCCCAGATTGGGAAATAATGAGTCTGTTGGTGACAGTAGAACTGGATGTGTATGCTCAGCAGGCATAAAGAATTTTTCATCATCTGTCAATTAACAGGTCTTCCCAATAAGCCATCACTGTTTCAGTTTGGGTGCCTGCTGTCATCACTCCTGGATCCTTCACTGGTGCTCCACTCTAGTTCCAGTTTTCCCAGTAAATGCCTCCCCAAAGAGGGAGATTGTCTTTCCCCACAGCTCCTGCTTTTGCCATATTGAGTTTGGAAGCTGAATGTGGCTTCACCTGTCTCTGCTATGTTCCCATGTTTCTCATCGAAAAGAAAATCCACCAGTAATTCCAATAAAAAACCTGGAGGAGAGATATTAGAACATGTCTGCTGGCTCTGGCACTGTCTTTACCTTTGAAGTCTCAGCTTTTGCAGTGGTGGACGACTAGGTGTGGAGCCATGGAGTAAACTGTACAAATGTAAATGTTTTATATTGTCATATTATGGAAAATGTAATTAGTTTTAGAATTCTTTTCTTGTGGTTTTTGCTTGTTTATTTGGTTGGGGGGGGTTGTTTGTTTTCTTTTGTTTTGTTTTAAGAAGCTCAAAGTTTGATAAGTGTTATATGGGAAAAAATTGTTTGGTAATGTAATTGAGAAATGATATTCTTTTTATCTCTTCTCAGCATTTGCAGCTATAATGCACATTTATAATTTATGATTTCTTCCCTCTTTCTTTTCGTTTGTTTTCTTGACTTTGTTTTCAGAGTCAAGTATGTGTGCTAGATAACTGAGTGCACAAGTGTGGTTTAGGCATATTATTTTTTAAGCTTAGCAGCACACAAGGAAGAGATCAAGCCATTATTGTATCCTGCTTCCTTTGATTTCTTTGACAGGGTGACCAGATACTTGTTTAAATCTGGGACTGAAGAGTTGCAGCCTCAGCATGTCTGGAGAAAAGCTTGAACTTAAGACTATGAATTTGAAATATGATACCTTAACTGCTTTTTCACATGTTAAATGAACGATGATGAAACTAAGACAAGGCAAGATGAGAAGAATATTAAAGCAATCTTTTATAGTGTGGAATAGTTTCTAAAGGAAAGCATTAGAAGCCGGCAGCCTGGGACATCTATGAGTGGTTTGTTCATAGCCCTAGGAAGCTTATTCTTGGTAGCTACTGTGTATAGCTTAAATCTGGACTAGATGGCAAAGCAAGTCTTGCATGCTTCCTTGAAACTTCATTTTTTCCAAAAGCAGGAACAAAATTTTAAAATGTCCTGAGTTGGAAGGGACTCACAAGGATCATCTTACCTGTCTGCTAATGAAGACCATACAATGAGAGAAGGTCACCAATCCCTATACAGTCAGTTTAAATAGTGAGTGGTCCCAGGCTGCCTATTGAGGTATATTCCTTTGAGGAAATGTCTCTCCAAGTGGGAAAAAATTGTTCTTATTGGCAATATGGGTGCAAATGGCTTCGTCACTTAGGCAGGGGAACCTGAGCTCAAACATGACCACTGTTACCAAAGGCCAATATAGATACGGGCTAAGGTCTTCTGTCATATTTATATCTCATGTCAAGAAACAGAGGCTTTGAAGAGATTTTTTTTCATTCTCAGTCTTAATAAAAGGAGTACTGTCACATAAACACACACACACATGCACAAAGAAAGGCAAGAGATGGGTTTAAATATTGCATTTTTAAAAATGATACATTGCAAGTTCGTATTACATTTCTTATCTTTTTCACTGCTAAGATTCACAGACTTTTAATTTGGAAATGTGTCTACAAATATGACAGCAAGCGAATTACTATTTAAATATGAAACCTGAGTTTCATATGCAAGTGCATATTCCCAGGAAAAAAGAAAGAGATGGAGATTAGAAATGTTTTCTCAAATTTAAAGCCATCTATTTCTTCAGGAAATTATTTGGGTGAAGCGAGAAGAGACGGTTTGAAGGATCTGTCAGAGAAGAAGGCAATATCTAAAAAGCAAGGGTGTTCTCTTACAAAGAATAGGCAACTTTTCTAATGAATGTAATAACTGAGCATTAGAATAGATTGCTGAGGAAGATTGTGGATTCTCTGCTCTTGTTTTTTAAGAAAATAATATTAGAAAAATATCTTCAGGACTGGTTCTGGTAAGGCCTTGCTGTACAGGGTAGGATTGTTGACTTGTGAGGATTTTTTCTGGCTCAATTTTACCTGTTCTGTAACAGAATCTAACTTTTTTAAGGAGTGGTTCTGGGAGGATGATGAACCTTCTCAGTCTCTTCATAGTCAAGACTTGTGGTTTGAAACAATTGACCATCTACACCGCAGGTTCCCATACGATCTGAAAGGCTTACCCACCGTATTGTGACCACCTCAACAAAAAGGAAAAGGAGGGTTATAGCTGTAGGTGACTCCCTTCTGAGGGGTGCAGAGGGTCCAATATGCCAAAAGGACCCTCCTCTTAGGGAGGTCTGCTGCCTTCCTGGGGCCCACATTAAGGACATCGCCAGGAAATTCTTAGTCTGGTATAGTCCTTGGACTACTACCCATTATTGGTCTTTCATATGGGTGGCACTGACGTTGTGAGCCATAATCCAAGGGAAATTAAAAGAGACTTCAGGGCTTTGGGACGGTTGGTGAGGGAATCAGGTGCACAGGTTATTTTCTCCTCTCTTCTTCCAGCCACGGGCAGTGACATTAGAAGAAACAGACGGGTGCGCTCTATTAACACATGGCTTCGTGGCTGGTGTCACCACCAGAATTTTGGCTTTTTTAATAATGGGATGGCCTACATGGCACTGGGTTTGCTGGCGTCAGATGAAGTTCACCTTACACGTAAGGGGAAGAGGGTCTTTGCGCATAAGCTAAAAGGGCTCATTGACAGGGCTTTAAATTAGATATGATGGGGGAGGGGGATGTAATTGGGCTCACCTGTGACACACTGTGGGATAAGACAGCAAGTATAGAGGGGCAAGGTGAAGCAGGCTTTAAACTGATGAGCTTGGGGGGCGGGATCCAAAGTGTTGATGCTCACCCAATCACATCCAGCTGGGGAACATGCTAGACCAATCGGAGCAGCAACAAATATTCCTTAGCTGCATCCCAAGATGAGAATCAAATCAAAAGTCTAACCACCTCAAGGGTACATGTGGCTGTGGTGGATCCTTCTGCACCCCTTGTGAGAAACCCGCATGCTTGAGTACTTCCCTGAAGTGTCTGTACACCAATGCATGTAGCATGGGGAATAAACAGGAAGATTTAGAGATCTATGTGCATTCAGAGGGCCATAGTCCCATCGCTATTATGGAGACATGGTGAGACAGCTCACATGACCGGAATGTTGTAACGGAAGGCTATGTACTTTTTGGGAAAGACAGGTGAGGTGGAGAAGTTGCACTTCATGTGAGAGAGCAACTCAAATGTCTTGAACTTTGCCTAGGAGGGGATGACAAACAAGTTGAATCCTTATGGGTAAAAATTAAGGGACAAGCTAACAAGGGGGACACTGTTACGGGTGTTTACTGTGGGCCACCTGATCAGGAAGAACAAGTTGATGAGGCTTTCTACAGATGGTTGGAAGTAGCCTCATAATCACATGCCCTGGTTCTCATGGGAGACTTCAATCACTCTGACATCTGCTGGGTGGGCAACACAGCTAAGCATGCACAGTCCAGGAGGCTCCTACAGATCGTTGATGACAACTTTTTGACACAGATGGTAGAGGAGCCAAGGAGGAGAGGCGTGGTGCTGAACCTTGTCCTAACAAGCCAAGAACTGGTTGGAGATATCATGGTTGGGGGCAGCCTTGGTTGCAGCAACCATGAGATGGTGGAATTCAGGATCCTGTGTGGAGGAAGCAGGACAATAAGAAGGGCCAAAATCATGGACTTTAGCAGGGCAAACCTTGGCCTCCTCAAGGTCCTGCTCAGAAGAATCCCATGGGATATGGCTCTAGAAGGTAGGGGAATCCAAGACAGCTGGCTGATATTCAAACATTGCTGCCTCCAAGATCAAGACTGATATATCCCTGTGAGCAAGAAATCAAGTAAACGGAGTAAGAGGCCAGCATGGATGAGCAAGGAATGCCAGTCAAAACTCAGGTGGAAGAACGATGTTTATGTAATGTGGAAAAAGGGACAGACCAGAAGGGTGACCCAGGAAACTACAGACCAGTCAGTCTCACCTCCATCCATGGAAAGGTGATGGAACAACTTATTCTGGACATCATCTCCAAGCATATGGAGGAAAAAAAGGTTATCAGGAATAGTCAGCATGGGTTCACCAAAGGGAAATCACGTTTGACCAACCTGATAGCTTTCTACGATAGTATGACTGGCTGGGTAGATGAGGGAAGAGCAGTGGATGTTGTCTACCTTGACTTCAGCAAGGCTTTTGACATTGTCTCTCACAACATCCTCATAGGCAAGCACAGGAAGTGTGGGCTGGATGAATGCATGGTGATATGGATCATGAACTCTCTGGATGGCAGAGCTCAGAGGGTTGTGACAAATGATGCAGAGTCTGGTTGTTGGTTCATGCTGCTGTCATTAGTGGGTTCCCCAGGGGTCAGTATTTGGTCAAATCCTGTTCAACCTGTTCATCAGTGACCTGGATGAAGAGACTGAGTGCACCCTCAGCAAGTTGGCTGGTGATACCTAAGTGGGAGGAAGGATTGACACACCAGAAGGCTGTGCTGCCATTCAGCAAGACCTGCACAGGCTGGAGGATTGAAGTTCAACGAGGGCAAGTGTAGGGTCCTGCACCTGGGGAGGAATAACCCCAGGCACCAGTATAGGTTAGCGGTGGACCTGCTGGAAAGCAGAATTGTAGAGAAGAACTTGGGAGTTCTGGTTAACAACAGGTTGACCATGAGTCAACAATGTGCCCTTGTAGCCAAGAAAGCCAATGGTATCCTGGGGTGCATTAAGAAGGGTGTGACCAGCAGGATGAGGGAGGTTATCCTGCCCCTCTACTCTGCCCTGGTGAGGCTGCATCTGGAGTACTGTGTCCAGTTAGATGTCCCGCAGTTTAAGAAGGACAAGAAATTACTGGAGGGAGTCCAGCGGCAGGCTACGAAGCTGATTAGGGGTCTGGATCATCTTTCTTATAGAGACTGAGAGAGCTGGGTCTGTTGAGCCTGGAGAAGACAAGGCTAAGAGGAGATCTTATCAATGTTTATAAATATCTGAAGTGTGAATGTCAAGACGATGGGACCAGACTCCTTTCAATGCTGTCCAATGATAGGATAAGGGGCAACAGGCACAGATTGAAGCATAGGAGGTTCCATCCAAATATGAGGAGAAACTTCTTAGCGGGTGACAGAGCACTGGAACATGCTGCCCAGAGAGGTTGTGGAGTCTCCTTCTTTGGAGGCATTCAAAACCTTCCTGGATTTATTCCCATGCAATCTACTCTAGGTGTATCTGCCTTAGCAGATATGTATCTGCTTTAGCAGATGTGATCTCCAGAGGTCCCTTCCAACCCTGACCATTCTGTGATTCTGTGATTCTAGTAAGCCCTGCCAAACAACAGAAGCAGAGCAGTCAAGTCTTCCTGGTGGCCCCCAGAAGTGTGTTTCTCCTTCATGGATAGGGAGCAGGATCCATTGGAGTTGAGATTTTGCCCAGCCTGGCTCTTCACCACAGACATGAAAGGAGCCTTCCTTTCCTCAGTGAAAACAATTCACACAGTAGGTGGCAGAGACATGGGTGCAGACTGTGAGCTGGTCTACTCACAAAGCCTCTTGACAGACATACTCAAATTTTCTTTCTGTTTCTTTGAATTCAAAGGAATTTAACTTTTTATCAAAACTTTTAATTGCAGTGAACCTGCTGACAGGGTTTAGCAGGGGGACTTCTCTCACTGTCTTTGAGTAGCTGAGCAAGATAGTGTCTGGGGAGAAGATGGAAAGAAAGAAAACAGCTGAAAGACCATCCAAATGTCCACCTGGAATACAGAGCTACTCAGCACACACATCTCTGCTGGCTAGGAGGTACCTTGTACTGCACCTGCCAAAAAAGATGACAATCCAGGAATGGCTGTCCACAACCTAAAATACACTTGCTGAGATGGAAGGTTTTATCCACCCATTTCATATTTGTTGTGGAATGTTGGATTCGTACTGGGTCACAGCTCAAACACTTCAATGAACCACTTAAGGAGCATGAGGGTGAGTGGCTTGTGTTTGGCCTAGAGAACCATCCATTCCTGAAGGGTTTGGAGAGGGAAGGTACTTGGGAGAGAAAATGGGATGGTCCGTTCTACCTGAGTTCATTGTCTACCATGAAATATAAGTCAGAAGATAAAATACATGGCCTAGAGAACCATCTATTCCTGAAGGGTTTGGAGAGGGAAGGTACTTGGGAGAGAAAATGGGATGGTCCGTTCTACCTGAGTTCATTGTCTACCATGAAATATAAGTCAGAAGATAAAATACATTTGCAATATTGGAGCTACCTTTCCTGAAACCCAAGTTGCAAATTTAGTGCATTAGATTCATATTTTTGTTCCCTGCACAAACTTGATACTACTGGAATTCTGATTAAGTCTAATGAGGGAAAGTGTAATGTATTCATTCCTTCCACTCTGGCTTCTTGAACAGATTAGCTGCAAAATTTGCCTTTTTTCATGCTCACAAAACATAAACATAGTTAAAGGAAATCATAACGCTACTTGATGTAAAAACAGTGCTTAATTTTTTAATATTTAAAGAATAAAAGTTAATACATCAACTGCAAATTGAGCAAGTGACAATTCGGTCTATTTATAGTAATGGTTAATTATCAGCAGATTAACACTGACTCATACCAAGAGCAGGTTTATGTCTGAACAGTAGGAGGTGATAACATCCTACTCAACCAAGCTGAGTTGGAGTCTACCACTGGATTATGTGACCAGTAAGTAATAAGATTCTTAAAGGAACTAGCATCAGAAACTCTAGCTTAGGTACATTTTGTACAGAAACATAATAAAAAGTAGAGAAAAAGAAGCATAGGTATATTTTTAGAGAATATTTTAATTTGTAATTATTTTTGTGTGTATACATGGTACTCTTTTTCTTTTTTAGGGATACATACTTTGCATATACTACACCTACACTTGCATAAACATTCAGATAGGTTGGAGATAGCCATTATCACTTGTTAGGATAACTTAATTAAACTTGCTTATTAAAACCCTCTAATTCGTTAGTGATAAAATCTTGATTAGTACATTTTCCTGCTAGGTGACCTTCTAATTTAATAGAAAACGAATTTTTTAAATGGAGAAAAATGCCTGTGGCAGAGATTTTGTGCAAGTGAATAGAGTTTGTAATACACATAGGGATATAATCGAGCCTAATTAGCGAGGGTGTAAATGAATTTTTATTTCATACACCAGAAGTGTCATTGATGAACCATGGTTCAGAGTTTGAAACGCATTCAGGCTGGCAGTGTGGGACTGAAGTCTGTGGGAAAATCACAAGCTAATTCATTGATTGCCCCTTGGAAATTACTGCTGTTAATTGTTAGGTAATTAACATGGAGCTACAATTATATTGGCCTTAGGGGGTGATTAATGTTTCAACATGTCACATTAGCAGCGGCTGGATTTTAAAAGCTTTTCTTTTCACATGGTTTAGAGACAGATGGTATATTGTCTATGGAAAATGGTTTTCTTTTACTAAAGTTTATACCAAGACTAAGCAAATATACTTTTTGTGCTACAGACTATTTTTACATGGTTGGATTGGAAGCATTTTGGCCTGGTGCACCTTAAGAAATAATATTTGTTTTTAAAAGTCCCCATTATACCTTCTATGAATGCATAAAATATGCATGTTGAAAGGAAATAATCTCTGTTCTGATTTTTCATGTAGAAAATAAAAAATAGATAATGTAAGATTATACCATTTAATGACAGCTCTTACATTATTTAGTGATGATACAGGGAAAAGAATTGCACAATATGATACTTATTACGATCAATATAATTTAAGCAGAAACCAAATAAAACATGTTGAACAAATGCATTTAGTTACAGTAATAAAGAGTATATTAATATCTCCACACTTCAGTATTATACTTTGTTCTGTGTTACGATTTTTTTCTCTTTTCACAGTTCCAAGAGTCAGAATAAGACTTTTGAGAATCATACTGTGTTCTACTTTAGCTATTAATATGCAGAATTAAATCCTCTAAAATTTTCCCTCAAAGACAGCAGTGCCTGTGTTAGGAAGACTGACAATGTGATTCTGGGATGGCTACTAATGTTT
>VWYH01007425.1:2822-51023 GCA_013399365.1 Pampusana beccarii | reverse complement strand
AGCAGTTCAGCCAACACTGGCACCTGTGTCTTTGCACACACTGGTCTGGTGCTACCACAGCATCATTTCCGACTCTCACCCCTCACCATTTGGTTTCTGGTCAACGTCGGTGTTCCACACCAGACACAGAGGCCTTAGCCACGTCCTGCATTATTACCTAAATATATATGTGTACAAAGTAACATTTGTGGCATGCATTACCATACTTGCTGTTTCAAACAGAATTTTCTCCTGTACATAAACCTGTTCTAAAGTGTCTTGATTCATTTCAGTTTGGACAGACATACTTTACATTCAAACTGATATTGGTATTTTGGCTCTGCTTCAGTCAACATCTTGCGTCTCCAAGAAGTATGACGGTGGTGCAGTGTTTGCCAGGAACCACTGCAAGGAATCCTTTTCTCAACTGGATCAGACTTTGTTATTAAAGTCTATACCTTTCTACACTCAGTGCTCTGCTTAGGGTTGCAACTCAACTGTAGGATAGGGATTTTCTGTGCTTTCTTCCTCCACTGAATGGAGGTACCACACACCATGTGGTTAAATGAAGCAAGATTTGGTTGTTTATATCTGCTTGTATGTCTTCTGTGTTTCGTTGCTAAACATTGTGGACAATCTCTCTGCTTCATCTATCTTCTCTGTGGCCAAAAGAGACCAGGGATTGTGCTCATGCCTTGTCAGGTTGCTCTTTCTGCCTTATCATTCGTTACCACAGCATCTTTTCAGACATGCATCATCCAAGCATTTCTGACACCACCTGCCTCTTGGATATGATGTTTTATAAGATGTTTTACTTAGTACATCTTCACTTGTCCAATACTACTATACTCTATATTCTACTCTGCTCTACTCTGCTCTGCTCTTCTCTTTTCTGCTCTGGTGAGACCCTGCCTGGAGTCCAGCTCTGGACCCCTCAGTACAGAAAAGCCATGGACCTGTTGGAGAGGGCCCAGAGCAGGCCACAAAAAATTTTAGAGGGCTGGAACACCTCTTCTGTCGGGAAGGCTGAGACGATTGGGGTATTCAGTCTGGAGAAGAGAAGGCTCCAGGGAGACCTTATTCTGGCATTTCAGTACTTAAAAGGGGCCTATAAGGGAGACTGAGACAGACTTTTTAGCAGGGCCTGTTGCAATAGGACAAGGGTTTTAAACTAAAAGAGAGAAGATTCAGGCTAGATATGAGAAAGAAATTTTTTACAATGAGAGTGGTGAAACACTGGAACAGGTTGCCCAGAGAGGGGTGGTAGATGCCCCATCCCTGTCCAAGCTAGACAGGGCTCTGAGCAACCTGATCTGGGTGAAGATGTCCTTGTCATCACAAGGGGGTTGGACTAGATGATCTTTGGAGGTCCTTTCCAACCCAAACTGTTACATGATTCTATGAATACAACCCCAGAGATGAGAGAGATCATAACAATGTCTTCAATATCCATTACTCTCACAATCTGTTTCCTCAATATTTATGGAGATGCAATTCCCACAATCCTCTTAAATATTTTCCAGTCAGCTTTTGGAAGTCTATCTAAAAAAAAAAAAAAAAGGTCTTGTTTTTAACAGGCATACTTGAGGGTGAATTTTCCAGTAGTTTCCATGGTTTCATCTTGAAAGGCCTAGTGCACACAGTATATCTTTAGGAATCCTTTGATTTTGGCTTCATTTTGGCTTCAGGCTTTCATGTGATTTGAAGATGGGATGGACTGACAGGTAGAGGTATTTCCTTGCTGCTCTACATACTGTGCTAGGGAGTCACAGTTTAGGACAGAGAGTGCTTCTAGAAAGGCAATAGAAATTAATTAACACTTATCTGTGATAATGTAGCTTCTTTGCTTGAACTGTGAATGGCCATCAGCCACAAAATTTGTTACAAGCCATTACATGCTGACAAGGAAAGGAAAAGTGTGGAGATTTGACAGTTCCAAGCTGATCCTCAGAGTATTGGACAATGCTGATAAATTTTGCTAATGATCATGTCACATAGAGAATACTCTAGGACTGAAATAAAAGGAAGTTTGTTCATCAGAAGTCTCATTTCCAGTTCTAGGCTATCTGGGTGACAATGAGTCACCTCGCATTTAAATAACTGATGGCAATATATTAGCTAACTGAAAACATACAATATGGAACAGAGATTTCTAAACTACATTTTATGATAATTGCTAAAGATAAATCTTAGAAATAATTGTTAACATGTAATTGCATCTTTAACATTTCTGTTTAATAGGATCTATTTTGGAGAAGTACTAAGTGAATTAATTAGTTATTGTTTGTGCATCACAATGTGAAGTGCTGTATCAACATAAGCTATTGTTATTAGCTGTTTTATTAAATTCACTCTTTACACATACCTGGTACTTGTCCAGCTCAGTATGTCAACATTTTAGAAGCATAGTGTATGGATTTCAGTTGTGAACTCTGATTCAGAATCCAATATGGCCACCTCTATTTTTCATGTAAACACCAAAAAGTTATTTTTGTTTGGTTGGTTGGCTGGTTTGGGGTTTGGTTGGTTGGTTGGTTGTTTTGAGGGGGTTTTTTTGCTTGTGTGTTTGTTTGTTCCCCAGCAACAGTTTTGATTTAGTGTGAAACTGGGTTTTTTAGTCTTTACTATCCCCAAGTTAGAAAGAAATTTTGAAAAGTGAAAAAAAATTACAATGTGAGAAAGAATGGATTAATCCTCAGCACAGACATGAGGAAGTAAAAATGTAGGTTCTCTTTCAGTATTTGTGGCAAACACTTGACATAAACTTCTGGGCATCCATCCAAACTCTGAAATACAAGCATTGCATTCAACAGATACTATGAAAGAGTAACAGAAGCCGGAGATATCCAGTTAGTTTTATGATGAAAGTATTATATTCAGTATTTTCTCAGTACTCCCTATCTATTTCTTTGGGAGAAAGCAACTGGAGGAAGTTTTAGATTAAAACCAGAACACAGAATAGAAAATCATTGTCACCACTTTTCCCTCCTAATCAATGTGATATTGCAAATGTTAGCTGTTGGTTAAAGGTAGCTACACAAAGCTATTACCTTATAAGAAAGAAATCAGGGAGCACCCGTTCTTATAAAAATTTTTACTGTCATGTTCCTTGAGAATGCAGTTCCAACAGCTGAACTCTGTAGAACATATTTCCTTTCTTCCATAAAAATCAGGAATCAGTAACCATGAGAGGCAGGGACATTTTTTCTGCCATTTTGGGCATTTAAACTACCTCTGTGGCTTGGCTTGCTCTAGTTTTCTACTGCCTGATGTAAGCTCTAATGCACTTGGCAGTCAAATATCATGTTTCATCCAAATATCTCAAAGAGGCTAACCAGTTTGTAAGACTCCAGAATTCTCTGTGAATGAAGTTCTGTGTTAATAGCCATTTTTCAGAGAGTACACCTGAGATACGTAGAAGTTACATGATTTGTTCAGCAATATAAATATTCTCCTTGAGGAAGATGGAGTAGATTTTAAGACTTTTTTCCTGTCATTTTCATGCTAGCTACTCTCTTGCCTACATACACATAGTAAAAAAAAAATGTCAAGGAATGTCAAGGTGGAATTACCATTTCCTGAAATTCCTAGTTTTTGTTTTCTAGGAAAGTTAATAAGATAAATCTCAAGAAGATAAATGTTTTCTATTTTACGTGTCAGTCATGGAAGAGAGAATGCAGATCAAAATAGTTCTGGGTTAAATCGCTCATTCATAGTGCTCAAATAACAGACTGTTTTATTGTTGTATTTAAAAATTTTTCAATCATAAAAATAATGTGATTATAAATATGATGTTCAATGGACTCCAGGGAAAGAACTGCAAGAAAGAGGAGGGGGAAAAAAGGCATCTTAATTGTGAACATTTTTTTTCAGAAACTAGAGAGCACTCTGAAGACAATATAGCTTGCATTTCCACTTCTCTCATGCTGGTTTGAAGCCAGTTTAATGCAGGTACTGCCTTGTCATAAAACAGAGATACAGTTCTTCCTCACGTTAATCCCTTCTCCATCTAACTGTATTCTAAATATGAAAGCTAACATAAATACATACATATGTTTTTTTGATCTTTAACGGGTCTGAGGAGACTTTTTTCTAATGAGGCTCAACTCAGATCATAAGGCTCTCAGCTGTGAGGACATACAGGTTTATGTCAAGCAGCCTACTTACATTGGGATGTTTTTTCCACAGCATGCAACCTAGTCTGTTTTTAGATTGTCTTAACTAGTTTTAGTCTCTAATCTTTCCGATAACCAGCAAAGAAGTTCTCTACAAAAAGAAGAAAAAATTTCCAGGCCACAGCTCTATCTACATTCTTTGAACTGGTCTGAATCCTTTGTTTTGTCAATATTTCTGGTATCATACCATGTTCAGGTTCACAGTTTTCATTACGTAATTAATTTGTGGCATGTGCTGTTGTATATATTTCAGATAGTGCCTTTCTGCTTTAACTAATTATTTATTGCATTGCTTTCCTTTTGGTGTGCTTCATATTTATTCCTTGAACTATTCCTGTCCACATCTGTTAACCTGCAGTAGAAAGATGTATCAACCTCTTAATCTATGGGTATGAGACAACGTAGAATTAGAAAAACAGCAAAAGCTATCATGTTCTTGTTTACAAGCTGTAGGGTTATTGCCATGACATTAGAATGCAATGAGATAGTAGGGGCTGTTTAAAAGGTATCATTGTAAAAAATTTAATGAACATCCTTACTTCCTGCAGGTCACTGCAGGATTGCACTAGACTAATTTCACTAGACTAATAGCACTAGGATTGGATAGTATTTGCAACCGCCTCCAAGATGCTGGATATTCACTGCATGTCTGCATCTTCTTCCAAGGCTGCATTTTCCACAGCAGTCTTGGAGGGTGTCCAGACAAGTTTGCAGAGTCTCTCAGAAGTCAAGCCTCCTATTTTACCATTGTGGGTCTGATGCGAGCTGCATGGTCTCCTCAAAGAATGTAGTAGTTGGGGGTCCGTATGAATTTATCTGATGCCTATAATCCCATCCACTTTGCAGCACCATTTGTGGGTGCTTAGCTTTTCAGAGTGTGCCTTGATGTGAGCTAAGGGCAAGCTTAGCCCTCTTCAGAAGTTTCTACAGGGCAATGAATGTGTGTAATACGAAATTAATATGTAAAAAGAAAGACTCCTGGGGTGGGTACTTACCTGTTTTTAAATCAATTTTACATGTATGGATCAGTATAGATTAGACAGAGTGGAAGACTTAGCATTGTGGCTATATGATATGACGAAGCAAATCCGCTATTTTCTCTTTCATTAAACCACCCATGCACTGCCGTGTGCACAGAGGTTATTTACAAAATGTCAAGTTCACCTCCATCTCCACATATGCCAGGTTGTAGGGTGTACCCTACTTGTATGCCAGTACCGGATGGCAGAGGTGAGAACACCTATGGGAGGTGTGCCCGTGTAGAGGAACTCCTCAACTTAGTGGTAGGGCTCTAGGAAGAGGTAAGAGGTTTGGGAGTGTCAGAGAGTATGACACTACTGGAACCAAACCCTGCCATTCCCGGGATAGACCTGTCAGGGAGACAGCATGCGTGATATGGAGGATTTGCTATCCTCTCTCTACCCAGCAGAATATAGTGACTTAAAGGACCGGGGGGAATAGTGACAAGTTCTTACCTGGTGCAGCACGTACATCTCCACTGTGACCAACCCGTCTTCCCAGCTGCCCCTGCATAACAGATAAGAGGCTCTGCAAATGGAATTGAACAATGACAAGGATGATAGGTCAGTCTTGAAGTATGTGAAAGAGAACTTTCTGACACAGCTGGTGATAGAGTCAACTAGGGAAGGCAACCCTCAAGCTGTATTTGGAGGGAGGCTGTCTTGGGCATGGCAATCACAAAATGAGTTTTCTAGTCTTGGTGAAATAAGGAGCGGGATCAGCAGAACTGTTATATTGGACTTCTGGAGGGCAGACTTTGGCCCGTTTAGGAGGCTGATTGACAGAGTCCCTTGGGAGGCAGTCCTGAATGGCAAAGGAGTCCAGGAAGGCCGGACATTCTTCAGTAATGAAGTTGCAGGAGCAGGCCATCCTCACATGGCAAAAGATGAGCTGGTGGGGAAGAAGACCAGCAGGCTGAAGAGAGAGCTTTGACTGGAACCCATGGAAAAAAAAAAAAAAAGAGAGTTTATGACCTTTAAAAGAAGGGACAGGCAACTCAGGAGGACTACAAAGATGCTGTGAGGTTATGCAGGGAGAATATTAGAAGGGCCAAAGTCTAACTAGAACTTAACTTGGTTACTGCCATAAAAGATAAAAAAAAGTTTCTATAAATACATTAACAACAAAAGGAGGGCTAAGAAGAATCCCCATCCTTTATTGGATGTAGGGCAAAACAGTGACAGAGTATGAGGAAATGACTGAGGTACTTAATGCCTTCTTTGCCAAGTGTTTAACAGTAAGACAATTTGTTCTCAGGGTATCCAGCCCACTGAGCTGGAAGACAGGGACGGGGAGAAGAATAAAGTCCCCATAATCCAAGGGGAAATGGGGGCTAGATGAAATCCACCCAAGGGTACTGAGAAAGCTGGTGGAGCTGCTCACCAAGCCACTTACAATCATTTATCAATAGTCCTGGCTAGCTGAGCAAGTCCTAGATGACTGGAGGTTTGCAAATGTGATGCCTATCTAGAAGAAGGGCCAGGAGTATCCTGAGAAGTACAGGCCTGTCAGTCTGATCTCGGTGCTGGGCAATGTTATGCAGCGGATCATCTTGAGTGCCATTATGTGGCACATACAGGACAACCAGGTGACCAGGCCCAGTCAGCATGGGGTTATGAAATACAGGTAGTGCCTGACTAACCTGATTGCCTTCTACAAAATGGTGACCCACTTAGGGGATGAGGAGAAGGCTGCGGATGTTGTGTACTTAGACTTCAGTAAAGCGTTTGACACTGTTTTCCACAGCATTCTCCTGGAGAAGCTGGCAGCTCATGGCTTGGATGGATAAAGAACTGGCTCAATGGCCAGGCCCAAAGAGTTGTGGTGAATGGAGCCAAATCCAGTTGGCGGCTGGTCACGAATGGTGTTCCTCAGGGCTCGGTACTGGGCCCAGTTCTGTTTAGTCTCTTTATCAATGATCTGGATGAGCAGATTGAGTGCACCTTCAGTAAGTTTGCAGATGACAACAAATTGGGTGGGAGTGTTGATCTGCTGGAGGGTAGATAGGCTCTATGAAGGGATCTGGACCAGCTGGATCATTGGGCCGAGGCCAATTGTATGAGGTTCAACAAGGCCAAATGCCAGTTCCTGCACTTGAATCACAACAACCCCATGAAATGCTTGGGGTACAGTGGCTGGAAAGCTGCTTGGTAGAAAAGGACCTGGGTGTTGATTGACAACCAGCTGAATATGAGCCAGCAGTGTGCCCAGGTGGCCAAAAGGGCCAACAGCATCCTGGCTTGTATCAGGAATAGTGTGGCCAGCAGGACTAGAGAAGTGATTGTGCCACTGTACTCGGCACTGGTGAGGCTGCACCTTGAATACTGCGTTCAGTTTTTGCTACAAGAGAGATACTGAGGTGCTGGAGCTATCCAAATGAGAACAACAAAGCCTCTCAAGCACGAATGTTACGAGGAGAGGCTGAAGGAACCTGGGTTGTTTAGCCTGGAGAAAAGAAGGCTGAAAGCAGACCTTATTGCTCTCTACAACTACTTGAAAGGAGTTTGTAACAAGGACGGTGTTGGTCTCTTTCCCCAAATAGCAAGTGATAGGATGAGAGGAAATGGCTTCAAGTTGTACCAGAGAAGGTTTAGATTGGATATTAGGAAAAATTTCTTCACAGAAAGGGTTGTCAGACATTACAAAAGGCTGCCCAAAGAACTGTTTGGGTCACCATCTCTGGAGGTGTTTAAAAGATGTGTAAACATGGTGCATAGGGACATGGTTTAATTGTGGGCTTGGCAGTCTTAGGTTTATGGTTGGACTCAATGATCTTAAGGGTCTTTTCCAATGTAAATGATTCTATGATTCTGTGATATTTGTTAATGAGCACTCAGTGCTATGTAGTAGTGAATAGATTTTCTGTCAGCATCAGATATGAAAAATGAACATTTAGTTTGATATCTTTAGTATTTCTAGATTTTAAAGTAGATGTTCCAAAATGGGTCAGACCTTAGAGTCTTGGAATTGAGTCTTGTGAAGGCATCTCCAGCTTCTGTCTGTCTCTATTTTATTTCTTGTTCTTGCCCTTCTAGAAATAGATCTGTAGTTCTCCTTGGTACATTAGAGTTAGTTTGAATGAGTGCGTATTTTAGGAAGAATTATGATTGAAGTGTGTCTAGGGAAAGAATATGCATTAGCTAGAGCTCTGGTTGAAACTAGCAAAAATATTAATAATTAATCACTTACTGAATTCCATCTGGTTTGTTGGTCCTTACTGAAGCAAAATTAAAACCGAGGTTACGTCTAATTGTGATGGCCCTTTGTAATAACATAGTAATGTCATTTGTGGCTCAAATGGCCTACTTTTTGCTGTGACTAATTAGCAAGGTAATCAATGTTAATGCTGACTTTATCATTTACAGTAACTCATAGCTGGTTTTAGGGCTAATTAGTGCTAACCTTATTAGAGAAAATGCTAATAATTGGCAGTTAATAAATTTCTGACTTTTCCGTAGATCTAACAGTATGGTAACCTAGCAGAAGTTGATCATGTAAGGGCAATAGGGTCAAAAACATTTAAAGAGAAACTGTGACTGCTTGATAAGCTCATAGAGGTTCAAAATGATAAGCCCATTGCAATATGTTGGTAAAGTACAGAAATAAATTAACTTATAATTAAATTCTGATTTGAATAAAAGGTACTTGAACCAAATCCTTGAATTTGTGGGAAGTGTGGATGAAGAATTAAAGTTAATATTTTGAGGTCTCCAGCACATTATTTGAGTGAGACGGAATACTTTTATTTCCATCAAAATATGCTGATAATGATCGTTTAGGGATAGACAAATCTAGAGCTGCATGACTCAGATCCCAAGCCATTTGGCATCACCAAGACTTTCCCTTGGCTGTAGTAGATTTGGAGGTGCCACTGTGTAATAGAAAGGCTGCGTTTGTGTTTAGGCCTTTCTGTGTTGCTAAGAAGGCCACAACACTCAAGTGGCAAGTTCCTGCAGGCTATTTATCTGTGATTAATCTAGACTGCAGGATTCCAGAGAGGCTGAACCACCAAGTGGGTGGAGTGGGCAGCATAAGGATGGATTGAAGATGTTGGAGAGACTGAACACTGGAATGAGTGCTGGGACAATTTCCTATATGTTGCTGTATTCGTGATTCGCTGTTCCCTCAGTACCTGTGCACAGTATGACACAGACCCAGGCCTGTAACTGTGAAGATGTATTGCCCAGGAAGTTAAGAGACTGTTTCCAAGGTGGAAGGCAGTTTTTAGCAGTTCTCACATCAGTTTCGGATTCCAGTAATTCTGATCTTTGTCTCTGTATTGCAAGGTAGTGAAGAGACTGTAATGTGGATGGTGTCATGGGAGTTCACAGAGGAGCTCAGAAGACATGAGACAAGGCCAGGGCCCTGCTTTTTTAATGTTGGCTTTCATAACCAGAATTCCACAATCAGGAGCATCTTTTTGAAGGTGATGTGGCAAACACTGTATCTGTTGTGCTCCAGTATTTTCTGAGGAAATCAGAATTACATTACCAAAATGCTTCTGATGACAGTCACAAACATATGGCTTAAATTTTCAGCTGTGTTTGAATGATCATGGCAGTTGGGAGAGGAATTTGAGGACCAAAGAGAAGCAAATGTCACTCCTCTCTTAACAAAGGTAAGAAGGGTGCAGGAAATTACGTCTCTGTCTGACTCGCCTCTATCCCTGGGAAGGTGGTGGAATAAATAAGCCTGGAAACAATTTCCAGGCACATGATGGACAAAAAGGTAGCCATCAGTATTCAGCATGGATTCACAAAGAGGAAATCGTGCTTGACCAACCTGAAAACCTTCTACAACAGAATGACTGGCCTAGTAAATGAGGGGAGAGCAGTGGATATTGATACATGAACTCCAAGAAGGCTTTAAGAATCTGATGAAATATCGGATAGATAGCTGACAGTGAGGTGAAGTGAAAACTGACTGAATGGCCAAACTCAAAGAGTTAAAATCAGCCATACAAAGTCTGGTTGGAGGCCGGTGGTACTAAGGATGAGTGCTGGCTCCAACACCATTCAACATTTTAATTGATAATCAGTATCATGAGGCAGAGTGCACCTTCAGCAAGTTTGCAGATGACACAGAACTAGGAGGAGTGGTTGATACACCAAACAATTGTGCTGCCATCCAGAGGGACCTCAACAGGGTGGAGGAATGCACTGATGGTAATGTCTTGAAGTTCAACAAGGGGAAGTGCAAAGTCCTGCACCTGCAGAAGAACCAACCCAGGCACCAGTATACGCTGGGTTCCCAGATGGAAAGCAGTTTAGCAGAAAAGGATCTGAGGGTACCGGTAAACACCAACCTCAAACATTCTGTGATGCTGTGAAGCGTGCGCCAATGAAGACTCTGAGTTAGTGAACGAGGGTCAACCATAACACATGGGCTGCTCCGTGAAATGTAGTCAGGCTTCTGTGCAAGACCAAAGAATCTAAAGTGAATTAGACCCTATTTGTTTTTTTAAAATACAAAAATGCAAACAGCTAAACAACCCAAGAGGCTTGTCAAGAATGAACAAATACATCCATCAGCTGCAGAGTGTTTTCCTGAAATCTCCCGGTGTTCACTGTATTTTGCACCAAAAAGCAATGTTAGAAAAAAAAAAAAATACTGCCTCATTTTAAGCTCCCATAGTTGCTATTGGTCGTTGGAGCAAATTGTTGACATTAATTATGTGTACAAAGAGGGTACTATATTATAGTATCTGCTGCTATTTATTTGAAGTGCTTCAGTACAATGGGAATCCAAGAGCAGAAGCTTTTGAGTAGCTCTTTTGCAAGAAGTTGCTACTTAATACAAACCAATTGTGTGGTAAAGACATTCCACCATTTATCCTGTTGCCATTTGTAGACATTTTGCAACGCAGCAAAACCACATCCCACAATATGCATTGCATTTTAGTCAAGAACCTTAGCATCAACTCCGTTGCATTTTAATTTTCTAACAATGTGTGGGGACTCTTGCATCTATGAAAGAAAGTTACAAATGGTCAGGGAGATTTGTGCAGACTCATAATTCTATTAGGATGGTTTACATTTCCTCTTGTTTAGAGAGATGAAAGGAAAAGTGGTTCTCTGTCCTGCAGGTCTACAGCTGTCTAGTGCAGTCTGTGGTCAGGTAAAATTAATTTGGTTTGAATCTACCTCTAAGCCCTCACAGATGCAAATCCATAGCCAGTAAAAATTGCATTTGCCTCTCTCACTGGAGCTAGACCAGTTTACAACAGCTGAGTCCCTGGTCTACAGCCTTTGAATTCTTTTGCATTTAGTTCAGGAGAGACTAAAAACTGCACAGGTCCCTGAGTAAGTCCACTAGCTTCCATGAAGCAAATATTCAGCACTATGTTGAGAAAGCTAATGTGTGATGACCAAACGCAGAACACTTTAAACTAATTTCTGTGCTGTCCTGAAGACATCCAGGCAGACTTGCTGTTCATAATTCTGTTGAAGATAAGCTTTCCGATTTTTGCCAGGTCTGGCTTTTATCTGCATTATATACTGAGATGCATTTAAGTTTTAACATATGTTTTGTGCAAATCGAAAGTGTGGTTCGGACATTTTCTTCGTTTGCAAACCTGAGTAGACTATTTAGGGCTTCCAAGCTAGGCATAAATAGTCATTCTGAATTCATAGCACATTTTTATGCTTAATGTTTCCTGTCAGTATTTTCTGAATGTATTTCGAGAATCATATTTAGCTGCAGAAGCAAATTATCCCAGTGATAGTTAGCTGGCAATAGTCTGTCACTTTTTTTTTTCAGTAGGCTGATAAGGATGTTGTGGTTTTGCCTACAGAAAGCAGAAAAATGGCTTTCCTGCTACTTCTAATTGTTTGATAGAATGGCTAATAAGTTTAAGTCCTTAAGATGTTGGGATTCAGAGCATGTAAAGAAATTCGGAGCTATATTTAAAAATAAGGCAAACTAGAATAGCAAAGGAAGAGAAATGGAGGATTAATTTTGTGTTTTTCTTTGATACTAATTATCTCTTGCACAGCATAGATTTGTTATATAAGAGCAGAAAGGAAGTAAAATTAATTACTTGTCCTGTAACACAGAGGATAAGTGGTGACCTACACCATTTGTGGTGGCCTACAGAAACTCAGGCCCTCGGTGGCTTACATGCAATTCAGTGTAGTTTTGCCTGAAATAAAAGATGAGAGGCTTTCAAGTGTAAACTAAACTTCACAACATTGATTTAGAAATCATTGACATCCCAGTTCATGCCTTGTTTAGAGTGGATTAAAAAACCTTGATATGCTAAGTTCTTGCCTGAGGAAAGGTTGATCATACTCTTGCCAACAGAGGAAGGGGGCATATTACCATTTACATTCAGAGAAATCTTTATGTCTGAGCCGTTCCATAGATGATAGGTACTGGTAGACACACTGCTGATACATATCCTTACATATTTTTTTTCTGCAATTGTCTGTACAGAGCATTTGATCAGTGGAGTATCTGAAGAAAAAGAAATCAATATCCAAAGCAAGAAAATGTATCTGATCAAAATGGTTTGTAGTAGGCAGCACTGCAGCATGAAATCCTACATGTTCAAATATTAACTAGTGAGCTGCTAGAGTTTTAGTGCAGTAATTGACACTTTAAAAAATGTCACTTGATTATAAATGGCCATGAAAAGCATATTGAGTATGAAACATGCTGAAAACATAATGTCACCAGGTTTCACAGGGATGGATGAAGTCACCGTAGTAAATCAAAGTGCTCTGGACAGTTAATTTAGAGAAATTCAGGCATACATGGTTTCCTAACTTTTTGTTTATTCAAATCCTTGAAATTCAAGAACACAACCAAAATAGAGAAATTCCACTACATCTTTGGGGCTGACATGTGCTGGGAAGAAGGCAGAGGGTGCATTGGAGAGAGGAGTCAAAGGCCTCAATTGAAATCAAAGTGGAGCATGAGAAAGGAAAAAGGTTCTTAAAGGCAGCAAGCACACCTCCTTGATATTATTCTGAACATTTTCTCTATTTACTGATTGATTAGATTGCCCCTCTGTCCACCTGCACTGTCTGCTGCTTATGATTTACTTTGGTTTTGAACATTTTACACATTATCCTTCACAATCTATTTCCACTGTCATTCAGATAAATGTAACTTGGTGTAAAAAATAAAGGCAATTGCAAACTTTTTTTTTTTCTCTTGAGAGTCATTCTAGAAATCTGGAGACTAGGGCACCACTTTGGCAGGGTTTCAATATACGAATGGCACCGTAATGGTGTTCTGTAAAGCTTGTGCTGGCCTGAAGAATAAAAGTAGGTTTTACTCTTCACAAGCAAGAACATTCTCAGGAACAGAGAATGGAGCACTGCTTCTTTTTAGAATTTCAAATTCATATCCAAAAACATTCACAGCGTTGTGTTGTGTCCTTTTAAGATGTTTTGAAGATGGTGCATACGTAAGGCATTTGGACTATATCTTTGGTAAGTTTCTGCCTTAAGAACGTCTGTTGTTTGCTGTGATGAGAAAATAAAGAAAATGATGACTTAGTACACATTGAATATGTATTATGTTTTTTATAGCCAAAAAAAACCCCACCCTCAAACACCTTGATAAGGCAAGGTCTTGCTTCTGATTTCTCTAGCATGGCTGAGTCCCTGGAAAGGGAATGGACAGCTTCCAGCTTTGCTTAAGTCATGTGGCCTTTGCTATAGCTCGCTGAGCAACCCTGCATAATGTACAATTTATTAACTGTTTGGAGGCTTCTGGGGTCTTGAAACCTGTTTAATAGGCATCTCAAAGCAGCAGCTCTCCCATAATAATATTCCTGTAATACAGCTACAATGCTGCAAAGTGCTATTGCTGCGATGATGTATTATGGAAAATGTGGTGCTGGCCAGAAAAAGCACCAAGGGAACTCATAAAATGTTATTTAACCTTTTGTTAATTTAAAGTCTCCAATATTATCTAATTTATTTATTATGTGAGAAAAGGGGCTGAAGTCAGCTACACAGTGGACTGTGAGATCTGCATATGAGCTCAGCTCTGCAATAAATTATAGATACTGAAAGGTAGAGATTTAAGCTTTAAGACCGGCACCTAAAAGCTGACAATGTTTAGCATAATTTGTATTAATGACAGGTATTGCTGTTCAAATGAAAAAAAAAAAAAAAAAAGCCGGGGTCACTCCCACTGTAAAATCCGTTTAGGAATGGCTTGTCTTTGTTTTTATATCAGCAAATCCCAGAGGAGTCAATTGGAACTTTTGCATAAATATTTTTTCTTTATTTTTTTAAAACCATTTTTAAACAACTCACTTCATCAAGCATAGTGGTTTGCACATTATAATGGGATATTACAGTAAGTACGAGCTGCATTAGGAAGCATGAACTATTTAAATCTAAGTCACTTTCACTGTGATACTCTATAGAGGCTGAGGATCAAATCTAGAATGGATGAAGAAAAAAGGTGGTTCCTTGGGCAAGAGCTTTCAAGGGTGCAGAGATACCGAGGCAAATAGTATTTTGTTTGAGGAATCAGTTAGAACATTAAGTACATCAAGAAATGTGTGAGTGGTGGGGAATTTCAGTACTTGGCCCACAACTACCAGGAGTTATTAGCTACTGCAGAGCACTGAAATGTCAAACCCACTTATTTTGCTAGCATGTGAGCTGTGTATGGTCTTCTCGTCTGGTGGGCAATGTTTCCTGCTGGTCAAAGTCTGGTAGCAGGTTTGCATACAGTAAAATGAGTGAAATCAACAGACAATTTTTTGTCTGTTTGTTTGGGTTTTTGTTGTTGTTGGGTTTTTTTTATGTTTTGTGGAGTACAGGGTGCTTGTGTTTGGTGTAATTCACCCTTGTGCAAATAAGCGTTTGAATTGCACGGTTCAGTTACCTGACTGGATAACTGAAACTTGTTATGCAAAAGAAAACCTCAACCATATTTCCATCCTTGCTGAGAATGTCATCCCATTTGCACTAGAAGTCAAAAGAGTGAGCCACAGGCACACGGAAGGGCAGCACTGTATGTGATGTCTCAGTATCCTTCCATCACCCCCACCTTAAATGTATTCATTAAATACACTTGTTTTTATGTGTCTTAGTTGTAATTGCAATTTCAGATGAATCGTTGTTAGGGGAGTAAGATAACTTAGAATATTTCCTAGAGTCCATCTTTCATCCAGTGTTAAAAAGACTTCATGTCTCAACCTGGGATGTTCAAAGATCTCATGTTCATGCGAGTTCTCCTTCATACACACCCATATCAGTCCACTGAGATGACAGGAGTTATTTCTAAGTACAGAGACGTAAGTGAGGGCAAGATCTGTCCTGTCTATTGTGAAAAGAAAGTGTGCCTATATCTTTGTGATAACGATATTGCTAAAAAGAACCTCACTCTACCTTGGCCCACTTCTTTCTTTAATATTCTGTGTCAGTATCTTCACAAGTAATTCCAATTATATTGCTAGGTGACACTCTGCATGACTAAAATTGAAGGTTTTGCCTGAGATGCTGAGGTTAATACGTGGGATCTTGGGCTACTTCAGGATCAGAGGTTCACTGTTCAGGTAGCTGGAAGAAGTTCCAAAATCAAGCATTGAATTACCAAGGGAAAACTGAGGCAGGAGACAATTCTGAATCACGTCAATGGCGCTAAACTGACGAAGTATATATGCGTGGTATTAATATGTATGCATTTTTGTACACACAAATATTACGCAAGCACATGGTAGAGGTGGAAATAATATCCTCCAGGAGAGTTTTCCAGAATACAGACTTTGCTTTGAATTCCAGGGGCTGTATATTTGTTACTGGAAGGATTTGAAGCCTCATTTCTTCCTTGCTACCAGTGTACCAAAGTAAATCTTACCTTTTTTGCCTGTGTCTGAGTGCATGCCCTGTGGTCATCCTCATCCCCATCTTTTTTTCCCCAGTCACCAGGAATGGGAGGTGTGATGGTGAACCCTCCTGCGTTTCCTTCCAGGAGGAACTGGATGAAGACCAGGAATACCGATGTGCAGGACTCAGTCTGGCATGTGGTCTTCATGTCTAGCTTCAGAGCTGAGAACTGCAAAGTGCCCCTGGCTTCCACAGTTTAGATGTAGCTTTTGCTTATCAAATTAAGGGGTACTGTGCACGTAACACTTGTACACAGGCAGCTGTGTTTAACTACACATAGTAATAGTTACACCTGTTTGCCTTGGAACCATTGCCCTTGGCAACTAGTGTAATTGATTGGGAATTAATTAAAACATTATATTTGACCTCATATGTTGTCAGTTAATAAGGGACAGATTCTGACACCTCCAGTATGCCTGTTTAGAGGGTGTGGAGTTCAAAACAGGACTGTTCCCTTTATGTGTGCTTCTCTGAGAGCAGCAGCTAGAATCTCAGGATGCTCCTGCAGACCCTTGGGGTTTATCACATCGCCGATATCCCCCGTACAAAAGGAGCACAGCTAGTTAGGGCACAGCTTTATCCTACACCCATTTCAGAGCCAATACTGAGGCTATAATAAAGCAAGCCTTTATTCCCTCAGTTACTCAGAAAACACTCTGTCTGCTTCTGTTGTCTGTAGGTAGAATTCTGCTGGGAACTCCCTGGGGTATGGTGCTGCTCTGAACCTCTCTGCAGTTACCATATAGCCCTGTATGTTAGTGATGAAAGTATTTTAATGATAGAGTTTTACACCTTGCTGATTTCTTAGTGACTGCACAGATACTTCTCTGCTTCTCTCTCTTTTCATACCCTAAAAATATCTATTTCTGTATGTTTGAAATGGTGGAAAACAGTATTTCTTGGCTCAGCTGTTTCATCTTTCCAGAGGAAAAGCAACCACCCAATTAGACACACTCGTAAATTAACTTGACAACCCACATACTGGAACTGCCATGCCTTCCTGAGCTGTTTAAATTGTTCAAGAATTCTGAGCTCCTGCAAGTAGAGGCCAGAAAGGAACATTACAAGCCCCTGCGGAAACTGTGTTTCTTCTTTATTTTTCAGCCTTGCTGGCAATGCAGTCAGTGAGGTGATAGTTACGAGCTGCTCTTTCTCAGTGGAGTCATTATACTAAAGAAGCCTCCTGTGATCCCTCATATAAACATATTCTTAGTAAGACAGTTGAGATCACTGCTGGATCATTCATTAAGTTAGCGGAAAAAATGCTGGATATGCAGGTTTGAAGACTGTTGAAGTTTACAGCTGAAAATAGGATATTTCTACACCTGTTTCTCCCTCAACCTTCTTGCTCTCTGGCACCTCTAGTGTGAAAAGAGGACGATTTGGGTAAACTAGGACCACTGATTACTCTCATAAAATATGAAGTATAATCTTCAGGCTTTGCTGAAAGAGTGCAAGGAAATGCAGGACAGTTAGCATCTGGTCCATCTTGAGTTGCTGACAGCCTGATTCTACCCTGATCTAAATAACTGTCTCCTTTTCACATCATTATGCCCTGGAAACAGAAAATAGTCTCAGAATTTTTAAAGTAACAGCATGTGTTCTCCATTCCCACTCTCATTGACATGCACTATCAGATCCTACTTTCCTGTGCTTTATCGTTTGAATCTTGATATTCTTCTTTTTAGAAGCTTTTCACTTGTGCCTTTTTTGGACAAAACATTTCTGAAAGGCTGAATAGATGCGGGGTGCAGTATGTCAATTCTAGCTCTGATTCCAGAGGACATATGGGTGGGCTGAGTTATGTTTTGCCAACTTCAGGCATGGTGGTTCTTTCCTTTTTCATGCTTTTCTGTAGAAAATCCCTTTAGCATTTTTGTGAATGGACTGTTCACCCTGAATTTATCCAGCTCTATCCGCTGTGCAGCTATCCTACTGAAGTTCCCTGGCTTTGGAAAGCTATTTGCATTGATGGTGCTTAACTCAGCATGGCGCCAGGGAGAAGATGCACCGAAGGCTGAAATCAGGGCAAGCCCTCAGGGCCTGAAAATGCCTTGTTGTTTGCATGAGGAAACTCCACTGCGTAAAATGTCCTCACAGCACGGTTTTGGACCATGGGGCTACGCTGACCCTGTGCTCTGCAAGACACCATCTCAGTGTCACCTTTGGATTCACAGAAGTGGTCGCATTTCTCACAGGTTGGTGACGTGGTTTGTTCATCCAGGCTTGCTTGTAAACAGGGATAATGCCTATTGCTTTCCCTTATATAACACACAAACAGTAGTTACTCCTCCTTCACACTTCAGTGCTCAGATCCGTTTTCTTCCCAGCACTACATATACACTTAGAAATATATTATGTTTCTTTTTTTTTTTTTTCCCAAATGTCTAAAAAACTTGTTCAAAACCTATAAACCTCTGCAGTTTATACCACAGAGCATTTTTAACTTTTTATAAGAACTCAGTTTTTTACAGGAGCCTAATTTTTTACATAGTCGCTGAGAGACAGCCATTTCTTGGCGTGAAGTTACTGAGTCAGCAGACACAACAAACAAAAGGGAGAGGACATTTTGTTTATTCTAATTTTACAGCAAAAGAACTAAAAAGTTGTGATTGTCTGACATTTTAGTTAGCTTCTTGACAGCTAATCCTTTCATTTAACCCAGATTTGTATTGTGGTGTTAAAAAAAAAGTGCAATTTCAGTTATTTTTACTTGAAAAACTGCCCCATAAGAAATTTCTGCTACTTTTTTCCAGTCTGCCATTGTTCTTGTGATAACCTCTCAAGAAAATTCAGGGGAATGGCACACCTTTTGCTTTCATTTCTACTTTGAGAATCTCCAACTTAATTCTGAGGAATGTTAAAAAAGCATAATTTGAAAAAATGTTGACACCCTATACATGAAGATCAGACATTAATTTTTACAGTAAAACTCTCTATATGTTTAAATTTATAGCAAATATTTCTCTGAATATCAGTGCTACCTCAAGCCCAGACCAGGCGTGTATGAGGACAAGGGTAAAGCTGCTGCTGTTACCTTACAGTATGAAAGAAACATAAAAAAAGAAATAGATTGATAGGTAGATAGATAGACAGATGTAGGTAGATAGATAGGTGGATTAGATAGATAGATATGTCTGCAATTAGAGCAGTAGCTAAGAAAATAACACAGCATGTTTCTTCGTTTCCTGGGTAGTGCATAAACCGCTTCATAATTTTCGCAATGTGAGTTGTAGAATTGAGAACTTGGCTTGAAACACGTCATATTGCCATTACAACTTCATTACAAAAGCTGTGACTTGTATTGTTTGCTTCGTATCAATGATAGCTCTAACTCACAATGATCTAAAATGAGTTTTCTGCTGCAGCCACTGTGCCCATGAGCTGACTTTCAGACCGCAGCTCCTCCATCCTTAGCTGACTCTGAGAACGGCATCAGCTTCGCTGACAGAGCCCGACTGTTTACACATCCTGATGAACTGCTACATCTGCTACAGATCTTCAGAGCTACGCCCTCGGTGTTGCGGGAAGCTGAGCCAGCCAGTAGACAGCTGAAAATGCTTCTCAGTAATTTTGTGGTTTTATCAGATGCATGTGAAGGACGTGATCCCGTAAACTCGTGGAAGTAGCTGTTGTGTGTGCATCATTCACAGTGTACTGACACTTTCCCAGTCCTGGCATAGAGAACAACCAATGTCTCTTCCAGGTTAGGGAATTAGGTCTCAAATGTAAAGAATCGCACTGACTTCATCCACTAATAAGTTGTAACAAGGGGAACTCAGTACAATGTTTTGGAACATAGTTTGTAAAACATTTTTTGAACGTGTTTAAATTTTGAATGTGTTTCTTTTTATTTCTAATTTTTAGAATATATCTCGTATTTATTTGCTAATATGACCAACACGGCAAGTGCATTTAGTGCAGCCCTTCCTTGATACAGTACTGCTATTAGGAGCTGGAGCAACATATCAGGAGGAAGTTTGCCAGCAGGATCTGAAATGTTTTTGTTTGGAACATAAGTGATGCCTGAGGTAAAACTGCACAGTGTTAAAGCAACGATAATTGGCTCCTCCTGGCTTTCCTCACTGAAAGAAATTGAAATTCAATTGACTTTCAGTGGGAATAGTTGTGGAGCAGCAATTGTCATTGCTGTGACATTGTGTATTTCTGTATCAGGCAGTTCCCAGAAGCCGAGGGAAAATGCTGTTGTAAATTAGAATATGATCTAAGAATGCATCTCATGGAGGGACGACAGCACATGTGATGAATATCATATGCTCAGTAGTAGGCTTATGCTGAACGGTGTTGTGCAGGCTGTGTGTATATAGTATAAAGGACACAGGAGTATACGATTCTGCCAGATGCAGTGATACTTCGATAATAGCTTCCTTTTTGCAGCATAATAACAGCACCTACAGCAGTAAACCAGAGGTTGAGGCATTTATTATGCTAGGAGATGGATATTTAAAAGGTATTTGGAGATTTTCAGTGTATGTGTTCTGGGCCGATTTTAAATGCTAGAGAGCTCATTAGCCCAAGGCAGCCAATCTCCTTAGTCAAACTATTTCAGCTGTTAGCTCTCCTCACTGTTAGAAAGCTTTTCCCAGTCTCTGATCTAAATATCTGCAATATAAGTCCACGTTGTTCCCAGGAGACAGAAGGAAGAAGTTATTATCTTATTCCTTGTTGAACATTCTTCCAATATTTTTTGGCTATTTAAAGCTTTTTTTTTGTATCTTCAGTCTTCTATAGTCTAAAGATCACAGTGAGTTAAATACTTCTTAATTTCATAAATCCATTTGTTTCTACAACTGATCAGTAGCTCTCTTTACTCAGAGCACCCAAAATTGGACAGAGCCCAGCTTTGGCTTTAGCAGTTCAGACAAGAAATTACAAATGCTTCATGACCTTGTTTTCTACTGGGTCTTTTTCTACAGATCTAGCTCTCCATGCCATCACGTCCCACCCTCCCTCCAGAAATATCATTCCTCCCTACAACTTTACAAATTTTTCACAATTCTTTATTGAATTAAATAATATTTCTGAAAGTGTTTCTCCAATTTCTAAATGCAGCTTTGTCTTACAGTATGTGGGAATTCACACCACCCTGACAAACTTCATGTCCCATTTTTCATGAAAAATGCTTATACTGGTAAAGAAACAGTGTTTAGCATGGGGTGAATAGCAGCAGTAATCTATTTAATGAGTCCTTGCAGTGTTGTTGTGGACCACTGATAACTACTTTATGTGTTTTCCAACAAGGACTGCTTTATATTAGTTTCATACAGGCCATGCTTCCCCAGCTTGCTTGGAAGCATCTTACGAATGGCAAAAGTGGCACAAAATCTAAGATATATGACATATTCAGACATTTATCTATCCACAAGGCGTGTTACCATGTCATGGAAATAAATTAATTAGTTTGGTGCTACAAATTCTTTACTAATTAATTTCCTGCTACTTATATTTTTTTCATTATTTTATGGATGCTTTATTATTGCTTTCAGTGTTTTCTATCAATGAAAGTTAAGCAGGTCATCTATAGCTTCATCACCCCTCTTCTTGTCTTTCTAAGGGCAGAAAATACAACTGTGATACTCAGATTTTCTGGACTCTGTCAGGAAAGGAAAGGAAAGGAAAGGAAAGGAAAGGAAAGGAAAGGAAAGGAAAGGAAAGGAAAGGAAAGGAAAGGAAAGGAAAGGAAAGGAAAGGAAAGGAACTGCCGTTAACTCGAGTGTCATCAGCCAGTTTTCTCTAGCTGAACTCTCTTCCTCAGTACTCAAAAATTGTTTTAGGCTGTATCCCTTTCCTGTCACAGTCTGCAGATACATTATTGAAGATCAAAGTTAAAAAGATACCAAACACTCTGGCTTCCAGTGTCATGTTTGTAACTGTCATTCTTTAGCAAGAAGTAGATAAAATCTTCAGTCTTCTTAGTTTAATGGATTTGCATTTTTTTTTTTTTTTTTTTTTATTTTTTCTTCTTTATCTCTTTTCCCTTTTTTCCTTCCTTTCTAACACTATTTTTTTTCTTTTTTTTTTTTTTTTTCGGTCACTGTTCCTCCAGGAGCTCTGTGCCCTGTGTGCCTTCCTATCTAACACGATATTGTAACTTTATTTTTCTGAGCTGCTAGGAAAATGGCCATTGAAGATGACAGCACATATATCTTCACCCTAGGAATATCCTCCTGCTGTTAAATACCAAATGACTTAATTCAAATGCTATAATATACTTACAGCGTAAGGTGTAATGCAGTTAATTTTGTTTCTCCCATGGTGACAAGGGAAATCCTTTGGTCACAGCATACTACTGGAGACCTTCACGCGTCTCTTCTATAGCCAGGGGGTCCAGGTATTTGCTTATATCTCGCCAAGAAATTTTGCATGGCATTTGTCTTGAGCTGACATTTTTTTTCTGGTGTTCTGGGAATACAAGCTTTCCAATTTGTTAAAGCTAAGAGTACTGGAATAAACTTCAGGTGAATTTCACAGAAGGCATCTACTTCTACAGTGTATTTTATCCCGGTTTTCTGATGACACTTCCCTAACCAGACAGCTAAATTCATAATAGCAACAGAAAATATCTGCATATTCCTTTGACACTTAACCACCTGTAAAGAGTATGAAAGTAGGAAGAAGTGAGGTATCAGCATCATTAATGGAAGGAGCTATTTTTTCCTAGTTACTCAGCTTTTCCTGCGTTATCTCTCTGTATAGGAGGGAGGAAAATCCTGTTTCTGCTCAAAGTGGAATTAACAGCACACTACACAAAAGGTAGAGTGTTCACCTCTTCCCAAGCTAGGGAATGTTTCTCTCAAACTTGATGAGATAATGGAGTATCACAGGAATTATATTGACTCCATGTGGGAAAAACAAAACAAAACACCAAAACAAAGCAAAGCAACCAACCGAACGAAACACCTACACATTTTCAAGTGAAGCTTTTAGGAATATTTTTCAATTATTTTTCACTTTTTTTGCTATATTTTGTGTAGGAACATAGGAATTCCCTGAGTGGACCAGACAGGCTGTTCAGTAGCTTAGTTCTACCCGTGGGAAGATGAGTCTACAAAACCTTTCCCAGGCAAAGCTTCACTACACGAAAAAAGATTATTCTCTGGGACATAGTGCTTAGGCCTGGAAGCAGAGGATGTCTTCAGGAACTCTTCTTTTAGTACTGTTTACCATTACAGCTCTTAAATATTTGCATTACTTACACTTGTGTTACAAGCTTATAAGCACTTGATTTCATTAACGTCTTTGGCCAAACACTGGAGGGAAAGAAGGAGAACAGTACTCAGGCCTTCCAGTTTCTTCAGTGGTTCATCTTCCTGTTTTCTTATTCCTTCTGGAGAAATGCAAATCAACAAGAAGGATATTTTGCTATTTATAAGGAGGCTACGTATGAAGTTTGATATAAGCACATTTTTGGTGATTTTTTTCCCTACCTTTGAACTGATGAACATGCTCACAATGTGAACTATTTTATTTGCACCGTTTCCCATCTTGCATTTCTGTACAGCTCAGGGTAAACCTTCAACCAGCATGTTTTTTGCAATGAGCTTGAAGCATTTGTTCTATATTTCATATTGAGCTTGTGCTCCTGTCTGCTGCTGACAAATAGCTTGTTAACATATTGTTTCTGAAGCACAATTTGCATTTCTGTGAACCAGGGATTAAGGGCTGTGTGTAGATTAGGAATTATTTATGTCTAATTAATAATAGATTTTTTTTCTCTCCTGCTTCAGATTTTTTTAGCATGAGAACAACAGAAAGCTTGCTGGTGATAACAAAGGAGGAGATTTCTCAAGTGCAAATAACATTAAGATATTTAAATTGGAAGCAATTTGTGTTTTAACCACTTGCTTACTGACTAGTAAATTATTCTGACAAAGTAATGTTCTTTATTTTGGAGACTTGAACATATTAATAGTGGGATATTTACTGCATCTAAATGGGTATACTTTCAAGCCTATGCAAAGTAGTTTAGCTTAGCAGAAGTAAGTTGGTGTAGTAAACATTTGACTATATGTAATTTCTATTGATAGAATTTTTATTTAAGCGTGTTAATAATGATCCTTACTGAAATGTAGTCTTTAAGAACCGTGTCGTATGCATTTTAATGAAAATCTTACCCTTACAGTCTGTTTTACCCTTAATGTTAACAATGCATATAAAAAAGCAGAACTGTACAATAATAGGACCACTAGTTGGGTTTGGTTTCTAAGTATTCAATTATGCATCTTTATTTTTGACTGCTTTGTAGCTGTAGGCAGAAATAAGCCTTTTTGTTGTGACTATTTTGTTTAGATTGGTGATTTTTATTGGGTGGGCTGACAGAGTGCTTTGCTATTAAATAACTTCAGTCATTGTAACGGCAACTTTGCAATCAGGGAGAAACCAAGAACAAATAACATGCATTTGATGACATAGATCTTCTCTGAAATAGACGTTCTTTCTCTCCTTCATTAAGGAAGAACTGGATTATGAAGTGAGTTAATGAAGAAAATCTTCCTGCAGTCTGAGTCTGCTTTGGTGAAAAGAACCAATATTTGAATGAGGTGTTAAACCTTGTTCATGTCTGCTCATCAATAGCATCTGTGTAGAAAACCTCTCTACCCTCATAAACTCATCTTTTCCCATTCAAGTGCCTTCCTGTATCCAGGCTGTGCAAATTGTTCACGAGCCTCATGGGCAAAATCCAGTACTCGCTGAACTCAAGAAAGTAATCCTTTTGGCTTGAGCTGGCAAGGAACTGTCGCCACACAGCATTTTAACATTGCTGGACAATTCAATAGCAAAGAGAATTGCACACACAAAGCAGTTCGAAGTCTTTCTCAGCTGCTTTACTTACCACTACAGTGACAAAACACGTGTCTGTTGCACAAAAGAGCATCCATGTGTGACGCTGCTGAAGGAGGGCATGCCATGAGAAAAGTAAAGGTGTCTCCTCTTCCTGGCTCCTCTACAAATCAGAGCTGAATCAGGAAAATGAGGTCACTGAAATGAGAACAGTGTCTATCCTTAGACACGTCAGTTGGAGCAGCTCCAAATGTAGGTTTTTACCAGCCAGACTGTATGGAACATGTGATTTTTTTGAGTCCTGGTGCGTCTGCTTGCCTCCTTCCTTGCAGAGATATCTGGGGAGACAGAGAAGAGGTCCTATATAGTGTGATCTGGCAATAGCCCTTATGCAAAGCTTTGCAGAAGTAAAACAAGTTGGTTGTCTTTAAGGAAAAAAACAACCAACCAAACAAACAAAAAAACCACACAAAAAACCCAAAACCACAACTAGATGTTACCATATAGAACTTAAGAGAACATTACAAATTGTACATGCTTTTGTGGCCATCTTATAGGATAATAATTCTCTGCTGAGTTCTATGTGATGGCAATAAACAACTTGTAGAAAGACTAGCATGTTTATCAAGCAATAAATTCCTGCATGTTTCCAGCCTCCATTACATGCTTCAGTCATCCTCTTTCCTCCACCTCTGTTTGTGTCATCTTTACGTGGATGAAGGGACATATTTTTTGACATATCTATAGGTGAAATTGTCACTAAGTACAATATTTAGCCCAGAGAAATGCACATTTTCTGTTAGAGGGCTTTGTTTTGCTAAAGTCAAACCTAGGTTCTAATTCATGTAGTTTTTTTCCTCAAAGGCAGGCTACTGAGTACTCTTACAGCTATGATCTATAAATGTGGCTGATGTAGTAATAGATTTTACTGCAAGTTGCTGAATAAGAGGCATGGACATGGTTGCACAAGGCTAAAATCCTGCTGTAGTAGGCGTTCATATTAGATGATAGCACAGGGATGCTTGACTTATTTGAAAAACCTCTTCTTGTAACTCACCATCTTTGTTTAGTGTGAAGTAGTGCTTCAGGTTGTATTAGATTACAAACAATTTGCTCTTAGAGTGGAGTGCTTCAGTGAATAAGGAAAAATATAGATTTTCCTTATTTTCCAGCGCGTTCTGCATACCTCTTTTCTGTCTAAAAATGTGAAATCTGTATAATATGCTACATAAAATGAACATGATTTATTAATGCTTTAAATCAGAACAAAGTGAAAATGCACATTTTTTTGCTTCAATAACATCTGCATAATGGTAAAATGTGTCAATTGAGTATAATGCATATCTGCTTCAACACTGCTGAGCTCTAGTCAGTAGAATCATTTCTAAATGCACATAAATAGCTATCGTATCTCCTCTTCAGAGCTCCCTTAGGAAGGCTGCTTTTTTAATTTTCTTTTTTTTTTTTTCCTTCCTCCCTCTCTCAACTCCCTTTTCAATGTTTTCATTAGATTTAGTTCTGGTCAGAGCTAGTAGGCTGAAAGTTCATAATTAAAAAAAAAAAAAAAAAAAAAAAAATCCTGTCTTCAGAACAGACAACAACAGTGCTCCTATCAGCTCTTTCTGAGATTTGTTTGTGTGGAACAACCTGTGGGAGTGACAGGTAACTCACTAACTCCATCTCATCAGTCTGACTTCTTTGCTGAAGCTCTTCCAGAAGCTGCCAGCAAGTGCTGTGGCAGGGACCTGTGTAGTTTTGTCCTGGGAGCACCCCTCCAGGCACAGGTCCTGGCGTGTCTGCCTTCACCAGGTGCCTGGGAGGCAAGGGAGTGTTATCCTGCTCCTCAGCTGAAGGTGGCGAGAAGCACAAAGTGGGAAATAGTTGTCCAAGATTGCATGAGACAGTTGTCATCTGCAGAGGGCGCCGCCTAAAATATGAAGTTTCAGGTTTGTTTCTTCTTCTCCTTTGTCCTCTGCATACAACAAGTCCAGGAGCTGGATAGTGGCCATCACTTTTCACTCTAGAATTTTAGCCACTACTTTTTCATATTCAGACTGATTTCCTGAGAATGCAATTTCCTTGTACATCTGAGCACGGACAGAGTTGTCACAGTGGCACAGCTGCAAAGAGACAAAGCATGCCACAAATTTCATAGAATAATAGCTGCTTAGCAGGGGAATTAAGAAGGAAATTTCCATATGTTGATTGGTTGTGCATTCCAGTGGCATGAGTGCTTACTTTTCCTATCTATTTTTTCTTTTTCTGTTTCGCATATTTCTTCTTGATTGAGATGCCAGGATGGTCTTTTTCAGTACCAGAATATGTCTAGCTCTGCTGCCATGTAGTTGAATGTGAACACTTACTCCTCAGAGCTACACCCAGCCCTTCTCCAGGCCAGAGCAGAAACTCAGAAGCAATGGACAAAATTACCAAAGTAGACTGGAAATCTTACCATATGAAATGCTCTTATGAGACTTGCAGCATAGGGCATCTCTTTTATTATTTATTTTTCTACACTGCACATGCAATGTGCTGAGCTACTGTGTGGTTTTATGACTGCAATCACTACTGTACAAATGCATAAGAAAAGGGAACTGTTGGCTCTGTAAGTATGTGAGCAGTAGCAGGAGTCTTCTCAGGACAACAGTGAAACAACACAACTGTTGCATACCTGAAATTCATGTTAAACAGAAGATAGATTTGTTTGTATGCCTTTGCAACCCTTTGTTTAAAGCCACAGGAAAAATCAGCTTGTGAGCAAATGCATATTAAAGTTCCAGTATGGATTTATTTATTCATAATAATTTCCTTTGATTTGAAGTCCATGGATCTGCTTAAGGGCAGCATTCCACAGCTAATAAAGAATTACCCGTAAGTGGAAAATTATGTGAAGTTCCAAAATACTAACACAATTTATACCCTTGATTTAGGGGTTAATAGAAATATGGAGTGAGTTCTTATTTTATCTAGGTCACTTAATTCAGGTTTCTCTTATTTATGTTTCAGATAGAAATACAAATGCCTGGCATTTAAATAAGTATTGAAAATGTAATAATCTTGGCTAAAGAATAGGTGATTTTTCCTTTCCTGGCAGGTAGTCTCCTGCTGTACTTTTCCAGCAAGAACTCACAATCACAATCCTCTAATCTCCTCCTTGTTCTCCAAAATCCCTCTTCAAAACACCCCTCTCTCATAGTGCACGGCTGTGTTTACTGTTACTGACTAGAGACGAATTCCGACTCCCTATTAGCTACACTATTTTTTAAACTCTGTCTTATTCTCCTGTCCCTTTCTTATCCTATGATCCTCATCCTACCCCATTTGTGTGTTTAATTTACTTTTTAAATCGATCTTGAGCTGTCCGGACTTCTCAGAGGAGGGATTCTCAGTCTGTTATATTGTACTACGTCTAGTGCAATAGATCCCAACTACCTCTTCCATGCTACGGTGACATTTATACTAAAAAATATTGCACTAATAAGGTGATTATTATTTTCTGTGTGACCTTGGGGAATTAGCAATATTGAGACTTTAACACTGATTGAAGCCCAGCTCAGAATCCTTTCTCTATTCAGGTGGAGTCAGGAATTCTGTGACACATTTCAGCATACAAAATACTTGTTCCTTTTTTTTTCCCCATCAGCTTTCTGAACATCTGCTCAATACTATGCAAGCGTTAAGCTCAGATAGCTCAAGGAGATAATCCAACTATCAAACAATAAGGGAATTTTTAGCTTCTATTGTAAAATTATAGAAAGAAATGAACAAATAAAAAGCTCAGTGTACTGATGGCACTGTGTGAGATCTATATTATAGTTATAAAAACAGATGGCTCTTATTTGAAAGTCTTCCCTGGATGAAAAGTCAGTTTTTTAATCAATATGCATGCGATGTTCGTATTGTAATGCTGAGAATGGCCATTTGTGCTTTGCACTTTGATCATTTTCCTTAATAAAACTGGAGATGAAATTAGTTTATTCATTCACAAATCACAAGGGATTCAAAATGCAAAGAAAAAAATAAAGGCTTTTAAAGCAGTCGTGCTAGAGGCATAAAAGAAAAAAGGGCTTAACATTTTTTTTATATTCTTTTTTATGGACACACAAAGATTGCCAAAATTATGATACACACTATGGACTAGTATGTGGGCCTAAGTCCTGAGAAATTACTTCTAGTTGTCGATGATGATTATCATAGCAAATGGCACAACTTAGAAAAGAACTGAGTGTCTATAAAAACAAAACAATGTTACCTTCCATTTACAGAATAGCAGAAATAATCTGGAGGATTTTCCTTTTGCAAGTGTTTCTAAATAACTGAATTTATCCTGTCTATGTACTGTGTAAATTCTTCCCTCTTCACCTTGCTATCCACATGACTTGACAAATGCAGCTCGAAGAGTCTTTTTGCTTCTTTAGTCTCCACTTGGGTTAGTTATGGCAAACGGTTAATATTTCGGTTTTTAGAAGAATCGAGAATAACGCAATATATGTCAAACCTTTCAAGACCTGAGTCAAATGCTTCCATTTTGTACTGATTACTCTTTATGTCATCATATTGACATCTATGGGGTTACTCTTGGTTGTGTTTACACCAGTGTGAGCAAAACCTGCAGCTGTGCTAGCTTAAATGATAAAATTTCCTCCATATAAGCAATAACATTTGGTTCTTAGAGATTTAATTGTGACATGGCTGTGTGAAAGTTGCATCAGTGTGGGTTTACCTGTTGAAGCAAGCCACTTGTTCATTTTCTGTCAGCAACCTTGATTTTCAGTTAGTCAGTTAGTCTTGACTAGCATTGAAGTGGCTGGCTGAAGTGTTTTTATGGATCGTTTTAAAAGCCCTTAGGGGTTACATGGTTTAATTGGCAGTGTAGTGTTGGTTAATGTAGAAAAGGTCAGTTTAAATTCATTTCAGAGGTAGCAGCAAGACCTGTTATGTCTTCTTAGCTGTTTGGCTGCTAATCCCCAGCTAAGTAACAATAATGAATTGAAAAGGTGATAGCATCAATACCTGCAGTGAGATCTATGAAATAATTTTTCTCTTATTCCCAGACCAACAGTTCGATGTGAAGTGTGTTGTCTTCCTTCCCTTAATAGCCACCTCTTTGCTTCTTAAAACATTAAAATACAAAAGTATTCTGCATCAGAAAATTGAGAAACTTTGTCATCTGTAAGCCTAAAACGGACTCTGCTTCCATAGACACAAGTTCTTAGGCAATGTAGGATGTAGTATGAAGAGAAAGGCGTTACAAGGTCTCAGCTCTGTGCTGCACACATAGCATACTTTCCAAGTCTCTTTAAATTTTCAGTTGTTTGTGAATGGAAAGCAGCCATTTTACAAGAACCAAATAAGAAGAATTAGTCAATTTTTCTGTAATGATAATATATTGATTAACATGAATACTAATCTATTTAGAAGGCTGGAATAACGTCAGTTTTCAATCAATCTAAGGTAAGGTGATTGTGCCCTTTAAAATTGCTAATATTCTGCTTTAAAAGAGTCTACATATAGTGGCTTATTTCACTTCATACTAGAAATAATAATTAACGGAGGCTAGATCTATATTTTGACCTTTAAATAAAACAGATACTGCCCATGATTTTTTGTGATGTCCTCTGCACTGGAGCATAAGTTTTCTACGAATTCTTTAAAGGAAGTCAGTTCAAGTTCAAATGCATTCGTTAAAAGGCAAGCCTTCATCATCTTGAATGCGTTTTCATGGCAAGGAAATACCTGTTCCAAGGGCAGTGCACTTTTCCACATGCACTACAGATTTTTTTTTCTTAAGTGTAAGTCTACATGGAGATGAGAGATCAAGCCTACTACAAAGAGACCTGTGGGAGAAGTGCTGCACTGAGTGCCATATTGCATAATGCCTTCTAGAAGCTTTTCAGAGCTGCTACACAAGCATTTAGGTCTATATTTATTGAAACTCCTGTGCTACTCTTACTACGCAGCAGAATTTGCTTTCGTGCTATGTATTTTCTTTGGGTCTTGGATTTTCAAAGGAAGTATTTCCCTTTGAGATGATAGGTGTTTGGATGGTCCCCAGAGCAGCTGGAGAAAGTACATTTTGAAGGACGTTATCTCTGGTGTTCTGGAGCTGTATTCCCCAGCTGTTGCATGTAAGTTACATTGAGGTAAAATATGGACATCTTGAGGACATAGCTACAACATTTGCAGGTCTAATGGTACCCTAATCACTAACACTTCAGCAGAGGTGCAGAATTACTTTGCCAGCTTAAAATCATAGATGACTTATATTGGCTTCTGTGCTCTGTTTTTGTGACTGGCTGTTTATAAATCTACTCTTGGCAATGCATAGGACAAAAGGGATCTTATTATAAGCCTCTGACAACAACAAGAGGGCAGGTGAGGTACATGAAGGTACATACAGAAAATGACAGCATGCAGATGTTGCAAACCTTTTTGCTAAATCAACCACAAAATACAATTCAACCATGTGTTTCGCTGGTATGTAGAGCTGTTGAAAAGTTAGAGTAGGAGAGCTGTATGCTCAAAAGTTTGACTGTCTGATGTGTAATTTTTTGTACATTTACTGTGTTGAGTTTTTCATTCTCTCCTTAATTACTGCTGTTCTGCCTACATGAGCAATAAAGGAGTCAGGTTCCAAAATAACAAAATACTTTCCTTAAGAAGTTAATACCTTTTTCTTTTTAGCATAAACTGATTCTGTCTGAATCTGAAATGCAGTTTAATTGAGATGGCAGAGCAGTGACATTTCTAAAATTAATATTACTATATTTTGATCTTCCTTTATATGAAATAATCTGGAATTGTGTAGTTTTGTAGATGAGGCTTAGCAGCCAGTCTCTCAGTGTTTTAGACAAGTGCTATTGAAGGGGCTTATTTTCAGTGGTGTGTGCAGAATTTCATGACAAGCTCATGGAATTGCTCACACATCGCAAAGTTTTAGGCCCTGCAAAAGCAGCAGGTAACAGTATTCATCAAGACCATGGGAGCATGCCACAGAGAGTGGCATTGTTTGTGTGAAACGCCAAGATCACAGTCAAGGATATAGAATGCCTCTTCCTCAAACCACATGGTTTGCTTAGAGGCGTTTTTAAGAAATATGACTGTGGTCCTGAGCCTGGTTGCTTCTACACGGACTTGTTCAAAAGGAAGGATGAACAGGGCAAGCTTTCATATGATAGCACAAACCAGATAGCTGGGATATAGTATGACCTTTTTTCTTGTGAAACAAAACAACCACTGGTACTGAGAAGACTACTGAAGATAAAGAGAAAAAGGAGAGTCGTCACATCTGGTTACCTAAAAGGTAGTTCTGGAGATGGAGAGGAGACTGTGGGATAAGGGGCTTTATGACTACTTCATGATCACATACGGCTCCAGCAGAAATGTTCACTCTAGTTAATGTAGAGTTTCAGATTTATTTTGATGTTTTGGTTGAGGTTGATATGCATTCAAAGCAATCTCATTTTCCTGAAATTTCTTCTTCTTCCAGTTCCTCTGATTATGATGTCAGTCTGGAATCCAAGCTGGTAGAGATCTAGTCTCCACGCTCTTTTTGGAAGGGCACAAAAGAAATCTTGCAGAAAAAGTAGGAAGGATTTGTGAGCAGAAAATAAGAAATCATAAAAATCTCTTGCAAACCTTAGGCAAAGATAACTCTTGCACAGTAAACATGAAGAATTGATGAACACTCTATCCAGTTTGTGCTTAAATACAAATGATAAATAATGTTGCTTTCTGAATCAAAGCAGTCTCTAGTTCTGAACAATTCACCACTATACAAGAAAGCAAATGCAGCCCTTGGAGTCTACGTGTGGGAATCCTAAGAGCAGACTTCAAAGCATGGTGACTAATGATTCTGGTAATCTGAAAGTGTTAGATTTGTTCTGTGACTTTTTGCTAACTAAGGTTGGGTGGTGATAAAATTAATAACTGAGAGTACTTACAGCTAACTTATAATATCTATAAAATATGAAATTATATAAGAATAGAATGCTAATATAACTGTGTGAGACAGTTGATGAGAATAGCAATTAACTGATGTTTGTGAATCTTTGACATCCTTGTATGAAAGATGCTATATACAGCAAGTTCCAAATATGATGATCATCATCAGCAATATCCTTCTGACTCTAATTAGATGATTGAAGGGCATGCCCTTGAAAAATGCTGCACAGAACAAGCTCTTCACCACTGAATGTCTTAGCATTTTATTTTTATTAGCACGTTAAATGAATTAAGGGAATAGCTATGTGCTACATTTTCTTTCTTTGATTTTTTTTTTCTTCTCTAACGTAATTGTTGTGAAACCTGCCTTGGGATTGGTTTCACTTTCATTTACCTCAAAATTACTGGCTTTGAAGGAGTGTAGGTTTTCTCTGTGAGCATAAATATCGATTGGTGATCCTTGCTTATTGTAGTCCACCCCAGCACTCAGGAGTACGAAAACAGTTAATGTTTGCATGTTTGCTGTAGTTTTAGTTTGGGGACAGGCTTACTGGCTGCATGGTGTTTCTCTGAGATATTTTGCAGTAAATTGCATAGGCCACAGTAGCTCAAATAAGTCTAATACACTAATACCATGTAGTGTCTTGAGCCTCAGCTAGAATTTCTTGTCATCTCTCTGCACCTGTGGTAGTTAAGGATTATTAATTACAGTGCTCACACAAGTGATATATTCTTTAAAAAAGGACATGTGGCTTTAGTTATATGGTCTTAAGTAAACGTTATCTGTTCAATTCTTATTATAAAATTGCTTATCATGGAGAAAAAGTCTTCTCTCCTTGCCTCCCTAACAGTGTACTTTGAAAAACAGCTTCGCATGAGGAACTGATCAGGGATCAATTAATAGAGTTTTGTTTCAGCTTTTGAGCAAAGTTCACACTCACCTCAGAGGTTTCAGCTTGGCAGTAAAGATGAGGGACAGCCTCTATCTAGTATTCAAGTGCTTGAAGAAGACATACAACCTTTTAGAGAATTGTCCTCTCATATTCTAATGTAAGATTAGCACACACGTGTGTGTGTGCTCATACATGTGAATCAGAGTACTGTCTTCAAAGTGAAACTCGAAACAACTGTAGGCACAATGTAGAAAATACTTTTATAATAGCAGATCACAGCACTCCCCTACTGAGATCAACGCTTTTGTCCAGGTCTTTGAGGCCTTCAGTGTGCAGAGAACTCTATTTTTAAGGTGGGGAAGTAGCTTCAGACCAGGGCAGGGGTTTTGGTTGCTTGCCTGTTTGGTTTGGTTAGTTTAGGGCTTTTTTTAACTTTTCTTTCCTCTCCTCTCCTCTCCTCTCCGCTCTGCTCTGCTCCGCTCCTCTTCTCTTTTCCTGTGCACGGATTTTCTACGCTATTTTGGTTTCTACTGACAAAATACTGAAAAATATTCATCTGGTTACCTGATTACGGTTTGTGTTCTTCTTTCAGTGGGAAGAAACAGGAAAGTAGAACTATCAAAGGAAAACTTGGTCTATCTACTTGCATTGTACATCACTGTACCTGTTTGTCTGTGCAGATACAGTGGATAGGATGTGAGGTTGCATAGTGTCCTCTCTCTGACCCTCAGACCAGTGTGAAGAAGCCCTGATGTTTGTGTCTTCACTGTGCCGCAAACCTTCGCTCCAGGCTCGGTGGAGCGAGCTACATGCAGTTTGCAGGAGTTGTGTGCAGGTGCAGGTGGGCCACTGTTTCTGCTGAACTCTGCAATAAGGCTACGTAGGTATGCTTATGTCTTCTGAACAAGAAGGGTTACAGTCCTGCCCTGGTATTGCAATACCAGTAGAATGGGCCAGGCAAAAACACGTATGAACATGCTGGATAATGACATTGAGCTCATGCCACCTCCTCTGTCTGCTCCTGAAATAGCGTGTGGCAACGTCGCAGCTGCAGTTAAGTCATTTTGAATGATGGCTTTCTCACACATAGATTCACAGTGCTAGATTTCGTGAGTGATTCGCAATCTCTCTGTAGATAAGAGGAGGCCTCGTGTTTAAGACTTCTTTTTTCCAGAGTAACATAGGGCCCCTCTCTCCCTCTGCTGCATGTCCTCCAGGGAGGAGGTAACTAGCTCACTATCTGTATATACACTAGCTGTATATATTTTGGATGTCTTGTAATTTGGACAGCTTAGTACTTTCCCTATTTGAGCAGTAACTTTTTTTTTTCTTCCTATTTTTTATCATATTATTAGCCTGATGGCATCTGTATGTATCCGGAAGTAGAATTATCAAAGCTTTTTCCTTCTTTCCCTTTCTTGCTCTCGGTTTCCCTACCTCACTGTATTTGTGGATTTATTTATATACATGTACATGTAAATATAGACTCTTATCACTTTGCCTTTCTTTATTGAAGAGAAGGTTTATTTTATGGTCAAATAAATTAGGAAACTCTGCATATGAAGTTGTTACCTGACGGACTTCAATATAACTGATGTTATAGTAATGTTCCCTAAATATATAGGTTTCCAATATGAAAGCACATTAGGCTTTTAATTAATATTTTCAGTAAGTATAGTCTGGAGTTACTTTCTTCCCCATCTACTAATAGTAAAAACTAACATGTCTCATACTTTTAGGAGGCCATGACATCAGTCCTTCTCCTCTTCCAATATTACTTCCTTTTAACTCTGCTAAAATGGGTAGTTCTGCTACCTCTGTTAGTAGCTCTTCACTTGCCATCAAGTTAAAAAAAAAAAAAAAAAAGTATTAGACTTCTGAGTGTTTGCTTAGCAAAACTTCACGGTTCCTTGTCTGACCGTTGTCTCAAGAATCCTTAGTAAAGTGGTGATACCTTAGGTCAAATGTCTCAATTTAATTACCCAAATATGACACTTAAAAATTGATTTCAAGATCTGAATGCAGTTCTTCTGCATTTGCCATGGACTTCAGTTCAGTGGAAAATCTCAGAGAACAGTAGACAAATTAAGGTCTTCAGCTGTGCCCTGTCAACGTACTTGAAAACTCATCTATAATAGAACCGGCACTGGGAGAAAGGCTATTTTATTTTATCCACAGCTAGCCTTGCTACTGTGGATGTGAACTAGTATAAGATATGGCATGGATATTGCTGCACTGTAAGTAGAAATAGATTTCAGTCATTTCACGCAAGCTCCTTTGCTGTCAGCAACTTATGTTGAATTCCTGCTATTCCAGCTGTGTAATTTCCTCTTTTGCTCTACTGCATAAAAATTCTTTATACAGACCCATTTAAGCTGCAAATGGTGTATCTACTGTTTGATCTTTACAGTCACAAAACAGTTTGTCTGTGGAAATGCACTGGTGGTACAAGCTATTTTCTCTTTTTATATTTGTGTACTTGGTCTGCTTCTATTGTGTTGAATTATTCAAGGTTGTAGACTTAGCTACTGTTACCCATCTTGCTTCTTGACTATGTTTTAACATTAATTCAAAGTCTGCCATATTGAAGCTAATCTTTAAATTCAAGAGAAAACTTCAATCTCAAAAGTCTTGTGCTTAGGCAGACAACCTCAAGTAGCCTTATTGATTTATGGCTACAACGGCATTTGTTTTCATATTGTATCCTACGTTTTCAGATATATACCCTTTGCTGTGGTTAGTCACTTTTCCAACTATCAGCCACATTCCCACTATGTACTGCTCAGGCTGTGCCCAGTCCCTTCGAGCAGCCAGCCAAATGGACAGACAATATAAGGTTGATCTTATAAAACCTAGCAGCATTTAAATGGTTTACAAAATTCAAGTAAAGCAAAAACTCATTTTCCATACCTTCTTTTTTTTTTTTNTTTGGCAGAGGCATAAGAACATTTCAGAAGGATCAACTAACACTCGTTTTGTAAGTCTAGATAGACAATTCATCCATATTGAACTTGTGTCCACCAGCATGTCAGTGCTTATCTATGATTTAATTTTCAATCTTTCCTTCCTTTTTTCCCCCTAAGAACCAATGTTTAAACAGAGGAAATCTGAAGGTTATAGGGGGTCATGCATTTTAATCAGTACTTCTATAGAAAACAAGAGCAGAAATATTTCCCAGAGCAGACATTTTATTGTCTGCCTTTGCTTCATTATTCTGCACTGACTTGTGGTGACATTGAGGTACCGGAGAAGAAAATTATTTTTTATTAGAGAACAGGGCAGAGCAATTACTTTATTTCATTCCTCTTCTGTTGTGATACAAAGACTCCTTTTCTAGGGCATTGGGTTCAGTAAGGAGGCTTAATAGTCATTTAAAGTCAAGTAGAAATGAATCCACGTTGTAATACCTTACTTTACTTCAGTAGATCACAGTAGCTTGCCATATAGAGATGACCAAACTGACATAAGAAAGAATCTATTGTTGTCTCAGGAGGGCTTGGAGTCTGATCCATGGCTCTTCCCACTTCACAGAAGGAAATATTTTGTTTTTATAACTGAGAAATATTTTGTGTTTTCTTCATTGGCTCAGTTCAACTTTATCTAGAGAATCAAGGTTGTTCTTCACAGACTCTGGAAATAGGCTGGATAGAAGCCAATTGAAAACTGAACACTCTTTCTTGCATGTCAAAATATGGCAGATGATACAGGCAGGTAGTATAGCTCTATGCCATCATCCTCTACAGGTTAGTAGAGCAGTACTAATTCTTTTACTCAGTCATGCACCACAGTACTTGGTTCTCACATAACTTTCCCACATTTGTACAGAGGATGCCTTTTAGTCTCTTCAGAGTACTTTAAACCTTTTGGTTTCCCCAACAGACAAACTGTATCATGTACCTGGCCAGCATCCAAGATTTAGAAAAATCTGCACAGTTAATTTGAGCATGGTCTTTTAGTGATGCCCTTTGAATTTATCAGGAGCTGTTCCTTCAGAACTCCTACATTTCTTACCAGTTCCTTCCTTGTCGCCTTTGAATTCTAAGAAGGAAAGACAAAATAACCCAATCTATCCATAGGCCAATTGTCCCTGTTACCAATTTCCATATGCTTTTATACATCATACCAATGTTCTTTGTGACGCTTGAGTTAATCCTCAACATCTCATAGTACAAAATCACAGAGAGAGGGAGAACATAGCTAAATTGTTCAATTATATTGAGAAAATCAGTCATTTGTTAGGACTTACAAAGATTGTTTAGTTACTTTATTTAGTGACTCAGATTTTAAAGAACCATTCAAGGACAAGAAAATAAATAACCATTTCATATATTTGTGATGAGTTTGCTTGGGTTCCTTAAAAGAAAAAAGGACTTTCATGAATTCATAGCTCCAGGAATCTCTTCACCATACTTGATTAAGTGTTATTGCCATTTACAATATTATACCGCAATTTGATTACTCAGACATGGCAGAAATGGAAATTACAAAAAAAAAAAGGAATTATGCTATAGTTATTGACTACTCTTATTAAATATTTTTATTATTACATGCACATAGAAATCCCAGTGTTCTGCGTGCTCCAGAAATGCGTACATAGTCATGGTCTACAAGTTCTCTATTTAACAAAAAGTTCAAAATTATAATTATGTTTCATTATTTTTCCTCTTTGAGTTTTGTTTTATTAGGTATCAGGTCGATTCATGGAATACATTCTTGTTTAAAAGGCAACTTCAATGAAGATGTAGACTTAACAGTAATTTTTCTATTGAGTCCTCATTGTCAATATAGGTGATTTTATTTTTTTTTTAAAGTATGACAAGTTCCAATTAGTAAGAAGAGCTAGCCACTATTTTGGTAGAATTGCTTAACCAGAACAATCTGCATGTATCCAGTATGAATTAAAACTGTATTTTTTAGAAATTAGAAGTTCAAGAATTTCTGTCAAGAATTCCACAGTAACAAGAATTCAGTGAAAAATGGTTTTAAAGTCTATTAAAGCTTTTGTGTTTGTTTGTTTGTTTGTTTCATGGACTTCAGTGATTCAGGTCAAGCTATTTGGACCTTGGAGTCATGTACGTCACAACAAAAACCATAACCATGTCCTCCAAGAGCTGGCTTCAACCTACAGAGACATCTGCAATATGGGATTGTGTCCTGCCAGAGTCCTTGTGAGTCAGTGGGATCTTTGAGGGAGCTGAAAGACCTTAACATCTGTTCTCCCAATTATTTGGGTCAAAATAGACCCCTTATAAAAATCCATATGAAGAGTTGTTCAGGGGTATGTAAGTCTTTCCTTGAAGGTATGCTTCAATAGCAACTTGGATAGCTTTCTTCTTAAGAAAACAATTTTAGCAGTGAAACCAACCTTGAATAAAGATTTGTAAAGTTGTCTAGAAAATAAATGTATTGTATTTTCCGTATAAAAGAGAAGTGTATTACTTGGGTCTCACTTTTATGAGCAGAAAGGCTAAATTTTTCATCGAACTGGCAACTGAAAGAAAAACCTTTAATGGGTATAATAACTGCTGTGATATTTTATCATATTCAATCTCTATGATTTTTGTTTGTAGCAGGTTTCAAGAATTAGACAAAAGCAATAACAAAAATAATGCTATAATGGTTTTATTTTCTAAGTCATACTTTCTTAACACTGCCAAGAATTTTTTGTATTTTTTTGTATAACTGTTAGCACAAAGTTTTACACTTATTAGTTCCTAAATTTCAATAAAATGTTGTTTATTGGTAGATAAACTAAATTCAACACTTAGTTTATTTAGTATTACAAGTACTTTAACAACTGTTCACTACAATATATATGTCTAAATGGAATGATTGAAAGTACTGAAATATTTTAGTGCCCCAGTCTGTAAATAAAAATAATTCTAAGCATCAGATCCATCTTAGTTCTGAGCTACGCAAGGGCTAAGGATTATAAGACTTTTTTGGGGATTTTTTTTGCCATAGATGGAATTTAGGCTTTCAAATAACTCAGCAACACATTGACCTGCAGATCTCAATGGCCCAATTTATGTTTCAGTGGTCTTTTTCTCCCTCCACCTTTCCTGTTGTGTTACCTTTTGCTTTTGGATTCACTGCCTTCTGCATTCACATGCACACGAATACACCCTTTGAAAATAGTTCAAATTCGTGTTGAAGGTGGTCTCATGTGGTCCTAATTGCTGGTTATGGTATGACTGTTTAGTATATGGATTATGGGGTACTTTGAAGTCTTCTCCTGTCTGAAACAGGAAGAACTCACAAAATATTATCCCAATGGCACTAAAAGACACTCACCACTGAAAAAGGAAAGGGTTGTTTCTTAAGAGCTAAGTTTTGGCAAAGAAAAATTATATACGCTTACAGAGATAGATCACAACATTTGAGTCACAGACGTAGTCTGCTTCACAGCCAAGCTGCCAGGTAGCCATCACTTCTGAGGGAGACAACACTGTCCATGTTGCATCACACAGACTAACATGTTCAAGGCAGTCTTGGACACCAGACATTGATCTCAATACATTGTGGGAAAGGTGCTTCGTTTGTTTGTTTGTTTATTTTGTTTTGGTTTTTCCTTTTTCTGAAAGAAAAAAAAANAAAAAAAAAAAAAAAAAAAAAAAAGGAAACCTTCATATTAACTTTATACTTTGACTCCTTACGAATTCCTTGTGAATGCACTGAAATTTGAGTTTTTTACAAATATTCTCTTTTGTACTATTTATTGCTGCACCTTTCATTATTTTTCAAAACACTTTTACCTGTTAGTCATATACATCTGATTCACATTAATGCAAATGACTATTGGTGCTCTGAAATAACTTAAAGGATGTCTAAGTTCATGCAAGTATGTCTGACTTATTTCCAGTGACATTATTGGTCACTATGTAATATGCTGAGTTTATTGATTAGGGCCTTTTAATTTCAGTATCATGTATGTTAATGTTTTATTTGGTTTGGCCTATGTTTGCATGAATATGTGAGAAATCAAAAGTGAATTTATAATAATATTAATCTAGTCCTACATTCAGTGAGTATATATTATAGAACTCCTGAACCAAACAGGGTGCAAAACCACTTTGGACAGAAAAGATTTCAGTTATGCAGTGAGAATGTTTTTCAAGCATGATTTCAGTAAGACTCAGTGCCTGCAAAATATGTGGCATTGCTGGACAATTTCACTATGAATGTCAGTAAAAACTGGGGTTTAGGTTTTCTTTATGTCATTAACATATTTGCTTGTAACGGCTTGTGTCCTGTAAAAATATATACATTAAAAAAATCATTGCTGGACCCAACAGTATTGAGATGCTACTTAATTGATGCTATTTCTCCTTACCCAATTCATGTGTAGATAACCTGTATGGTAGGTTACATCCAGTGTTATTTACATGTTGAACCAAATCCTTCACCCATATAGATACACAGAAGCCTGTGAGAAGTTAGTAGAGATACTTTGGTTTAAGAGACCTTTTATATATTAAGCAATATCCCAGTTTGTTCTTTATTTTTTTGTTCCAAAGAAAACATTCCTGTCAATGTTGCTTCTGCAGTGGGACAGAAGACCAGACTTTTGGGGAAACGTTCTAAAATAATGTTGTTTTGAAGCATTTTAACCAAAAAGTGAAGCTCACCTGAAGATACAATTGTGTTTCTTTTTGGACTATGCATTTATTTTTTTCCAGACGAGACATACTTAATGTCTAAGTATGCAAACATAATGCATTTCTTAAAATATAAAATTTAAAAAGCTAGTTAGGGATATTCAATCCCTAATTTCCTGTGGTATTCTTTTTAATTACAATAAATAACATAATTTTCAGAGAGAAAATTAAATGGTTATCTTGCTATATACACTTCCTAACAAGTCTAAAAGCAAAAATGAGCAATTAACCATTCATATATTGCAATTTAACTTCCTACTATATCATCAGTGTAATATAAACATAATTCAGAAGATCATTTCGTTCCAGCAAGATAATGCAACCACAACGACTAGACAGATAAAATTTTTGCTGAAGTTTGATCTGCTTATACAAATTAGTAATCAGACAGTGCTAGCTCGTGACTCCAGTAAAATTCATGAATAAAGTAGATAAATAGCAGACTTCTGAAAAGGCATGAAACATGTATTCAGAACAATTATTTGGTTCAGATTTGGGGAGCTTATGCATACCTATCACCCTGATCATACCTGCTCCTTAAAATAAGTGGAGGACTATCCCTCCTTGAAAGATTGCCTTTTGGAAGGAAAAAGTGAAAGGTTTTTATTCATCTCACTTTTGGAATTTTCAGGTAGCAGACGCAGAGATCTTCAGTTTTGCCTGGACCTTTATGAAACCTGAAGATGATTTCTCGTCTTGAATCTCTCTTTGGATGAAATGTCAAAGTATAAAATGTTATTAAGCATAGGGATTAGAAAAAAAATATTATTCTTATTGCTAAAAATGTAAGCATTTTTGGACTGACCCCTTGTGAAATGCCGTGGATGTGTCCAAACTTGAAGATGTTCAGGGAATAGTGTCACAATGGAAAATATTAACATGCTAGGACACTATACCAAAAGAACTTTATTCTCTTCAGTTACATTGAAATAACAGACAGGGATTTTTACAAATCCTACTCATATCAAATTGTATTACATTGAAGATCCAAATAATTCAGTATACAATTTCTGCAAATTATCAGTTGTTGCAGAAACAGCTGTAAAAGTTTCCCTTGGTAATGTTAAAAGTACATTGAAGATTTCTCTGCTCAGCAGCTAGGAAGTTTTAAATCTCTTACGCAGCAAACAGCACGTCTGTACTTGATGGTGGCTGGTTTAGACCTTAATATTTCCTACTCTACTTTTTCTTATTATTATCTTCAGTTCTTCAGTGGCCTGGTAACTTCTTGACTGTGGTAGTGCCCTGTGCAATGAGTACCACCAGCTAATTGGCTGTCCCTGGGAATAAGCAATTGATTAGTTTTAAATACAGACAGTACTGTCTGGCTACATTCAACACGATTTATTGAATGAGGAAGTGAAACAAAGCCTCCCTTTTCTTTTTACACGCCATTTTATTGTTTTGAACAACTTATACTTCCTTCCTAGTTAAATTTCTCCAAAGGTCAGTTCTCTATCCCGTTTCTCTTCTATATCTTTTTTTTTCTGTGTCTCTGAGCACGCCTGCCTCCTCGTGCCAGAACTTCCTACTTTCTGCTACATCCTTTCTGTGAAGGAGCAGCCAAATCCGAGGTTCAGTGTTTAAGGGATAAGGTGTTATTACTTTCATTAGCCACATGGATTAGTTAATTACGTCTGTCATTCCTCAGAGGTTTATATTCTGTCACGTGGTTTCTCTTGCCACTGTCCTTTCACAAGCACACTTCTTACTTAATCCATCAGTAAACAAATTTAATGTAATTCTTAGCGTGCAAACTCAGCAGTTTAACTACCAGCATTTTCTCATGATGTAAACAAATTATTAGATGAAATATATGTTTGGTCATTAGAAGAATTTTAGCAGCTTGAGTCCATATGTTTTACTCAGAGCTGTGTATAAGACCCTATCAAAAGAATTTCAGGAGGAAATATATAGTCAGCTTACTTTTGGTTGCATTTTCCTTTTGCACAGAATTCCAGAGGGCAGATAAAGATGTCTTCTTCCTCCTTGCAAAAACCTTTTTGATTAGACCACATCTCAACTGCCTCGGTCTTTGTGATCCAGCATCACTCTTTGTGCTTAACCCATCTCTTCCTTCCCCAGCCCAGTATGTTTCTGTAGATGAAGGTATGTGAATTTAGTCTGTGTGTGAATACCCTCTGTGCTGCAAGGGTGAGGTTCTGCCTGAGTTTGTGAAACAGAGCTGGAGGGTTCTGGGCATAACCACACTGATGTCAAAGGGCTTCTTCCGACCCTGCTTCAGCAGCACAGGAGGACAGTCCTCATACTGAAGCCAAGCATGCTCTGGAAAGAAGGACGTGTTTCCTGTGTAATCAGTATGGTTCTTTTTCTCTCTCCCTAACCCTTCAGAGTTCTTCACTCTTATGTGCAGTGTTGCACAGTTCAGTCCATGCTACTGATTTCAGATATATTTCCTAGAGGAAATAAAGTTTTGAGAATTCAGGTGAGGTGAGGATCTTCTTTCTTTTTACGTGTGTTATGATGGGTGTCATCCAATTTGGAATAGATCAGTTCTAACATATTTTTCCTTGGCTGCCTGAACATACGTATGTGTCTAGAAATGTTTCACGCATTGGATTAAAATGGATGAAGGGTAATGTACACTTTATTTCTGGTAGTCACAGAATTGCACCATTAAAAGTCTTGCAAATGTAGTTTATTTGAGATGCTGCATAAATGGTGTTACTTGACATTCTTTTAGTTCTTCTGGCAAAATAAGGGACCTTTACTGCAAATGAATGTGTTTGCTCTTGCCACTGAATAGGCTGCATTCTGGGCTGCACATAACAATTTGAAAAATACTGTTGAAAGCTACAGGCCTGATGAAAAAGGAAAAAACTGAGCTCTGCTGCATGCCTGGTTTTGTTCAATATTGCAGGCCTGTCACGTCTTCAAGTTCATTCAGCCATGGCAGAACCACTGTTCTGCATATTTTCCCATATTTCTGAAGTAGGAATCTGCACTTGAAATACCACAACGCATCTTCTATAACCCAGCAGATGTAGTCCAGGAGGAATACCCCTTAGAAACTCCCTGTGAAAGTAGTTCTCCATCTTAGAATAATTCTTGCAGAAAGAGAGCCAGTAACTCTCTATGCTCTGGTAATTCCTGGATGCTGCAAGTAAGGATACAGATATAATTGAGTGCAGCCTCAGGGCTGTGCTGCTGTATGCTAAAAGCTGAACTGGCCTTTTGAAAACTATTAAAGTAAGAAGCTGACAAAATGCCATAAAGGCACTTTTGCCCCCTACATAACTCTGCCCTGAGTAACCAAGACTGGTCTTTTTCTTGCGACCTAAACGTGGTACATATGGGATTTGCCCTGAGAGGTGCCGCTGTTTTTCATTATTTTCTCTTGAATCTTGACCTGAATATCAAAAGAATCTCCGACCAGCTTCTTCATATGCATAACCTCATCTTCCTCAGTCTAACCTTGGGCTCAGCCCCTTGACTGAAAACATGTGAAGTGTGTAAGAGGAAACAGTCTCTTCTAAGCCAGCTTTAAAGAGCTCTTCTACTTGTTCAGTAAACTTCCAGCACAGGAAGTCATATGAAAATGTTTATAAAGACATGGTTGTCCACAGCAGGGGACAAGTCAAGTTAGTGTCACATAGCAGCTTCCTCACAGGCATGCCTCTTGTTCCACGGCTTTCAGGGCCACTCTGTTTCCTTTGTTATACTTAAAAATCTCCTGTCATTTTAAGAGAAATAGGTTAACTGGGTATTTTTATGCAGAAATATTGACTTTTCACCATTTGTGTGGATTATACTGTATTTCTAGCCTGCTGATGAGATAAAATCAGTCTTTGCAAGCCTTCGTGCACAGAAGGAGTAGTTTTCAAAGTTTATGGCTATTGGCCATGAAGATGTGCTTGGAGCTATTAGCTCATGCTCTTTTGAAATCGCTTTTGTAAGGTAAAAATACTGATTTAGTATTCTGAACACTCTTAAGAGTCTATGCTCTCATCTTCAGGCACGGTTAGTTCCTTAATCCCAGTAGGAGCTGCTGAATTCAGGTGAAACGACAAGACAGTGACTGCTTCAATAGTTATTTCTTTAAAAGATAGAAGGGGGTTTTCTAAGAAGTTAAATTAGAGTACCTAAATTGTTTCAGACACACAGTTTTAATATAGAGGTGGTAGTGTTGGACAATGCCATGGCTTGTTTTACTCCAGAGTCGCAAAGCAATCTTGTGTCACGGGTGCGAGAGCAGGAGGGGTAACACCAGCTGTGAGAGGACAGAGCAGAGCTGAGTGCTCAGGAGTCTGACATTGCACGGAGAAGAGATCTGCCTGGAGTAAAAGGAATCCTTTCAGTCCAGTTCACATCCCTGGTTAACTGCTCCACACTGAAGACAACAAAATGTCTGAGCTATAGAGGCCTGGAGATACCTGAAATGTGTCTGAAGTAGTTGATGCTGAAGGAAAACACTGAATGAGGGTGTTTCTCAGCACACCAGATTCCTGGAAATCATCCATCCATGGGAGTCACAAAGCTGAAGAACCTAAAATGACAATCTCCTTCTGCAAGTTGAGCTGCTCTGATGTGTACGAGGTCACACAGGGGAAAAACAAATGTGGAGACAGAATAGGTCTTCTGAATTAAGAGCATGGACTCCTTGAAATTGCTGGTCCTGTTCAACAGAATACAACTCAGATATTGTCATGCATCCTGAAGACAGATTTTACTGCATAGGCTCCTGTTACTTTTGCAGCCTAATCCCAGCTGCATTATTTTTTGCTATTTATAATGTTTCTTGCAGGCTAGCAGTAATGGCAGCATCTTTTCATGATACTATCAATTTTGTATTATTTTAAAATGTTAAAGCATTCCAAAGAAAAACAAGCAAACAACAACAGCAGTATAAAGGCCCATAACAATGTGGACAGAGAAGAACTGTATTCCATTTAAAAGGCACTCCCCCAAAATTATGCTAATGTAATTAAGTATTATGAACACAGTATGTAAATCAAAACATTGTCAGGGAAAAAGCAATACTCTTCATCAGAGATACTACAGATCAATACCAAAACGATTGTAAGGGAGATTAAACCTATTATGAAAGTTCAGTGTTTACATAAGCATTACTATATTCAATATTATTTGATGCAGGGATGAAAATAAATTATTAAAGACACAGTCAACAATATTTCTGAAGGAATAGTGACTGTGCCGTGTTGTTAGTGCTTTTAAAAGGGCAAATTTTGCCATTAAAAGGCAAAATAAATCATTCCGAATTCAAGATAAATTTAAAAATCTTTATGGAACCTAGTTTTTCTTGTTATTTTGACAAATATAAAAGTACTTCAACCTAGTTCCATAAACTTTCTGGAACAGAAAACCAGAGTTAAGTTTTGAGTCTAAGTAACACAACCATAAAACAACAGAACTAGCAATAAATGGATTGTGCAAAAAATGCCTGGTGACAGGAGTAGTCCCCTCTCCTCCTAGCAAAACTGCTTGGTCCTCCCAAATTGCACTCCACGGAAGCACAGGCAGTTGGCATCCTGCTGTCCGGCACCTGGTTGCCTGGTTCAGTGGCTCTCATAGAAGATGTAATGCGGTTAGCAGTCTATTTAGAGAAACCGAGATGGCTCACTGCTAGTACTGCGACTGTTATGAGTACCTGAATACGTGTTCGGCATCTGTAACAATATTGTTCATTAAGGAGGATAATAGGGGGACAATTAGGACTGGACTGCATATCCCAGAACAATCTCGTGTGAACAATTGATTTTTGAAAGGGTGCTATTTTAGGTTTGGTTCTGGTTTTCTCTTTTGACTTTGTTATGACTGTTTGCTATGTGCTGTATGTACCATTACTTACATACAACATAGAAATCCGTGCCTGCCTTCACCCTAACTGTTGGCTTCAGGTCTTCACCCATCTGTATCCCAAATCGTTTTCTCAAACCTACAGTGTGAACTCTCTCCTCACTCTGGAAACATTTACTCAGTAATACCCTTCGTTCCCATTTACTCATTTCCTGCATTTGTACAAACAAACAAAGAAACAAACAACCTCCCCATACCCCCCCAAAAAAAAAGAAAAAGGAAAACGAATCAACATTTTCTAGGATTGAAATACAGACTTCAGCCTGTATTTAATGAGACCTAGAAACACATGCTTTCTGGGAGCTGCTGATTCTATAGCTACTAAACTGTTTTCTCTGCAGCAGCTTCTGCTGGCCTGTGCTGTAGACAAGGAGAGACTGCTTCTTCTGGTGCAGTGTGGTGAGTTATCTGGCACTTCCAGAAATTAGTCACACATTTATATAGTTCTTTCACATACCTGTTTCCATCCTTCCTAGCTAGTTGCAATACAAATGGAGTTCACATTTTTATCCCAGTTACTCCACTGTAGATTTGATGAGGTGTTGTCACCAATAAAAATTACAGTGAAGTTATGTCAATGCAACTGAACGTAAAAAAAAATCTGGCAATGCAGTAAAAAAATTGTAGCATAGAGTGAAGCATGTTTCTCACAAAGCAGTATATTTTTGTGACTTAACCCTTGTGCCAGGAGTAATACACCATTGCATTAGATCAATTTCTATATATGCACATTTCCTTTATTTTTTAACAAAATATGATTGTTAAGAACTCAGCCAAGAAGAGTTTTTTTCAGTTCCCTGCTAAGTATATTTTTTGTTCCCATATCTATCGGGTAACTAATAGACCGGTCAGCCTCACCTCCATCCCTGGGAAACTGATGGAACACCTTATCCTTGGTGCCATCTCAAGGCATATCAAGGATAAGAGGGTCATTAGGTGCAGGCAACATGGCTTCACCAAGGGGAAGTCATGCTTAACCAACCTCATAGCCTTTTATGAGGAGATAATGAAGTGGATGGATGATCACAGAGCAGTG